>JAKSZP010012386.1:0-57726 GCA_022478985.1 Massospora cicadina
GGGGCTGGGAATGTAAATTTTTGATAAACTGGCTTCATTTTGCTTGCCAGGCTAAAATCTCTGGGGAAATACTAACCACTGGTTTTTTATTTTTATCTAGGCCGCCAGTGCCACAGGGGCGTTTACGAATTTTGGATGGTGCAGAGCCCAATCCTGTGCCCTTTAATTTTCTAGCCCAAATGCTACCTACGTTGGGTGCACACTAATCTCCTCAAAGAGATTATCAAACTTACATAGTCTTGAATCAAATTTGTTGTAATTATTGATTGCAACGAGTGAGAAAAGTATCTCAACATCTAAACTTTACTGATAAAAATGTTTTTAGAAGTTTATTTATTTGGGGAAGGTTGACCAGGAGACAAGCGCTACCAATATAGTGAGAAAACTAATGAAATACTACAATTAAAGACACCCCAGAGGGTTCAAGGCACCTCTTGTTGTCTCCAGGATCACCAAAAATAGGACGGTAGAGAAGGAGGTTATTCTGGCTTATTCTTATATGCAGCATGTGTGAAGGAAAGGATCACCTTTAGGAACCATATGGGGAACCATGTGTTGATTGTCCTTCTGTTATGGGGGGTCATATGTCCAAACAGCCATGCTTGGAAATGTTCTGATATATGGCTGTGGAAGCGATGAATGGCTTCTTGGGTTGTTGACGCTGCTCCTGTGAACAATTCCAGTACCATTGTATGTATCGTCCATAGTGCTATTGCTACTATTAGCGCCCTGAGAGATGGGTGGATAGGAGAGTCCATGTTTATAGCGAACATGTTCCTTGCTATGCTGAATGATTGTCCGCTTTCTCGGCGGAAAAGGCGCATGGCCTCTTTCCTACCGCCACTGATGTTGGGCATTGTTCTAAACGGTAAGCTAGGCTTCCATACTGACCACATATTGCACATGAGGTGTATTTTGGCGTTATGACCGTTCAACTGTTCAGTATACTCTCCTCATGCACCTCCATACATGTGCTCTTATCCTGAGACGGAGTAGAGAGTGATGTGTGTATCTCCATACTCTTCTTTGGGTCACCAGGTAGTAGGGCATGTTCATATGGTCCAGGTAATCTATCCTGGTTATGGTATTTGGGCTTTTGCTTATTGTATTGTCTGTGACTATTTGATTATTGATCTCCTATCTGTGAGTTAGCCTTGGGAGTCCTCAGTGACTGGTTTGGTTGTTTATGTGAATCCGCAATGTCACTCTTCTCATGGCTAGGAGTAAATGTTTAAAATGTGCAGGAGTGTCATGTGGTCCTGCAGCTGTGGGATGGGATGCCAGATACTTGATTAATGTGTTTGGGTGTTCAGGTTTCTTAATAGGAGTGCACGTGTGAATTTATATCTTGCTGTTTTGGCCCATTGTGTATCTGGAAGGTCTGAGCTAGTCACCTGAGCTATCTAGGATCACAGTATATGGGTTGCTTGCTCTAAGTAATTAGTAAGCCCCATACCTCCATTCCTTTTAGAGCCAAAATAGAGTTTTGAGGCGTACAGGGGGGTTGTAATTGGACCATAGCCATCCTTGTAATAGGGAGTGGACTGTGTTGAAGAATGATGGTGAGAAAGCGAATGCATTGGCCGTGAACCATATGAATGATAGAATCATAAAGTTGGCTACTGTGGCCCTTCCTGTTAGACCTGTTTGGTGTCCATGTAAGGATGCAATGCGTTTTGTTATTTTGTCTAGAGGTTGATTTTCCATCATGGAGTTAGCGTAACCTCCCGCTCTCAACCATACTCCTAAGTGACAAACAGGGCCAGCTGTTGGCTTGGTTATAATTGGAAGTTTCAGTGAGGTCAATTGCTAATTTTCGCCTCCTATGTCTGGTCAGGAGCCTTGATGTTGTACTAGCTTGTTGGCCCTGTGTAGATGGCATCCACTGGTTCTGATATTTCCCCAGGAGTTTAATTTTCGTTTTCTAAGTGTTAAGTGATGCGTTACTTATGGCTGAGTAGTCTTGTAATCTTCTCAATTCTGCAAGCGTCCTGATTGTTGGATATGCCCACCACGCAATCATCAGTGAAGGCCATCAAATTGACTGGTGGTTGGCCCTTGACGTTGATTCCTTTGATCAGTGTGTTTGTATTTCGGATTAGGGGGTCTAGGCTAAAGTTGTAAAGTAGAGGGCTTAAGGGGTCTCCTTGTTTTAGTCCTCTCTATGGGATAACTGGGTTGGTTAAGAGGCCTGCTTCCCACACAGCCATGGTTGCAGACTCTGTAAACAACATTATCCAGTTTATAAATCTATTTGGAAGCTTAAATTTTTGAAGGCAGGCCCTAAGCTAGGTCCAGTTCACCCTGTCATATGCCTTTTGTTGTTCTAAAAAGATAAGTGCTCCAGAGGTTTTGGACTGGCAGAAATTTGCAACAGTGTGGATGTTATCTCATATGGATCTCCTTGGAACAAATCCATATTTTGATGGGGATATCGCATCAGTTGCAATTTCTCCTAGTTATTTAGACATAATTTTTGTGAAAATTTTGTATCTGTGTTGGTTATGGAAATTGGGCACCAGTTGGATAGGTCTAATCTGTCTCCTTTCTTGAATAAAGTGACCGTTTAGGCTTCTTTGCCTCCAGGTAGGAGGCATGTTTCCATAATACACTTTTTCATCGAAGCTAGAAGAATGTTAGAGATGTTAGTAAAACATTTTATGTAAAATTCGTAGGGAATCCCATCAGGTACAGGGCCTTTCCCTCTTGGTGCACCGCGTACTACTTCACATGATTCCTCGCATGATATTAGGTTAATTAAATTGTTATTTTGATTGAACCGTGGTGTCAATATGTGCACTTCTAAGGAATTTTAATTTTTTCTGGTTTGACTGGCTCAGATTTATACAATTTTGTATAAAACCTGTGCACTTTGGTCACAGCTTAATCGGGTGTTTCTGCTATGGATTTGTCCAGTCAATGGACCTGTGTACAAAATATTGTATTTTCCCTGGTTGGAATTGGCAGAAAAAGTAGCTTAAGCAAGTTTCTTCATCTCTTTTGTTTTTGCATTTATATTGGACTCCAACTCGGTGTTGGTGTTTGCAGATCAGGGTGTTTAGCTGAACAGAAACCTCCGCCCATTTGCGACCCCATCCATGGCTGTATCCTATTCTTGGTACGTTATTTCCTAGATGGTCAATATCAGCCAATGTGTGTTTGATAAGGGCTGAAACTGCCCTGTGTCTTCTAGATGATGTATGTTTAATTTGTTGGGTTGTTGATTTTTTGAAGTTTTCCCAGGTGGTTAGTGGGTCCAAGCAAAAGGGTGTTTGATAATCCAGGGTTGAGGATATTTTTTCCATCCAGGATTGAAATTATGAGTTGGCTAAACTTTCTGGGCATATTCTGCACCATCTGGGTGCTTGAGTATTTGGTTCCGCCGGTTTGTAAGACACCAAAACAAGCCGATGGTCAGAGAATTCAATTTTTATAGTTTTAAATTTTTGAATTCGGTGATGGAAAATTATTGGTGCAATTATTAATTCTATCCTTGACATAGAGACAAGTGTACCATTGTGTACATGTGGTAATGTCATGTTTTGTAGCAGTGGTTGCCTTTTTGGTAGTGTATCATAAAGTCCCAGGGTGGCCTTTAGTACTCGGAATTCCACTTACCCTTCTGGTATCTCCATTGTGTATGGCCATCAGTCCATATCTGGGTTAATCCAGAAGTTCATGTCTCCCATTATGAAAGTATTTGCTGGTAGATTTAGTTGATTTTAGGGCTGTAAGAAATTCTCTTCAGTCATATGCACCATTCAGGGCATACACACTGGCTATTGTGTGCACTTTGGTGTGCCATGAGAAGGTTACAGCGAGTATGCAGCCACTTAGGAACGAATTTTTATTAATAAACCTGGAGTTTTGGTTCACGCATAATATCACCCCACAAAGTAGCAACCAAAACGATATTGTTGGGAGGAGCATTTTTCCCATGCTTCCTCCTCTCCCTGTGGACAGTGGGTTTCCTGCACCGTTTGATATCCACAGGTTTGTTTCATAGGAGACTCAATTTCTTGGCCTGGGACGTTAAGGCCTTGAGTCCTGCTATGTTCAGTGTCCCTATCTCTACTGAGACGCCTGATACGCCTCAGGAGTGGTTGGCAGGGCCTCCTGGCCCTATTCCCTCGCTCACATTGCTCTCCACTGCACCTCTGCTGCAGAGAGCATAACCATGAGTAGGAGTTGGGGTGTATTATGCCCTTAACATTGCCACAGTTTTTGCTCCTCTCTTGGCTTTGCTTGGTTTCAATATGTTATTGTGGTGCACTTGTTGGTTTTATTAGCCACATTAATTTCTTGCGCATTCCATTGTTGATTTTCCTTCCCAATTGGGTTAAATTCCACAATTTCTGGGGGTGCTCTGAACCCCAATTTTGCTGCATTCATTTATAAAATGGGTTCTGCCGAATTCAAACTGGTCAGATTGGGTGTATGGTTTTCCGCAGGATCTGATTGGTTCATAGACTCAAATTCCTCCATGTCTCCTGGATCTGCTCTGGAAATATGGTGGATTTCGCTGAGGCCTTTTCCTTGGCCGCAGCTAGCTTTCTAGCATGTTTTTAAAAGTTAAGCTATGTAAAAGATTACTAAAGTTTTGATGAAAGATTTATAGAAAATTTCTGTTCATTATTAATGGTGTCATTTTTATCATATATTTTTTAGACCTTAAGCTAGTGTTGGAAATAGTCTGCCTATATATTAACATATGAAACAAATCTTTCAGATTATCAAATTAGCATATTATAAAGTGACCTAAGCCCCTAAAAAGCTCAAAGGTAATAGTGACAAGCATCCAATTATTTAAACTTTAACTAACAAGTAAGCTCTTTAATAGATTAATAATTAAAAATGATGAATAAACTATAGAACTATGATGGAACCTTATCTCAGCAATGCTATGGTCAAAAAGATAGATAAAGTTAACTGATAAAAAGCCTGATGAGCATCTTAAATTAGCACATTAACACAAAAAGAAAAAACTAAAAAATATGGGCAATATGTTATTATTAAGATATAATAGTGGAAAATAAAAAGAAAAGATCAAGCTAAGTGTAGTGCACAAGACAAGCACATTACTTGCAAAGGTATAGCTCCTTCCTGGTATTTCTGCAATCCTACTCAATTGCAAGACCTCTGTCCTGTAACAAGGTAGATTCTTCAGAATACTATACAGAGAGCTATACAATACACTAATTTGTAAGTCTGGGGGATCAACTCTTGAACCTTAATCAAGAGAAATACCCATTTTAGACTAAGTAGGGGATTAAGCTGGCAGCCATCTATCTCATTACCCTATTTAATTCAGCCATGTGGTAGATGGAAGGTGGGTGACAGTATATTCTACGAAGATCACACCTCTTTCTCCTCTTTTCACTCTTCAGAAGTTGGTGCAGAAAATTCAGGAGGGGAGTTGGGAGGTGGCAGTGGTCAAAAGCCATAACCAGAAGAGGGTTCATAGCAATTTTTTCCAACACTGAGGTTCCCTCTCACCAATTTAATTTCCCTAACCAAAGAAAATTGTCACCCAGAAAAAATAAATTGATTGATTAACTATTGAGCTCAAAAGCATCCCATCAATTTGTTCTTCCACTTCTGACAAAAGCAAGCCCATCCTTAATGGGTACAGGCATTTTAAACCTGTAAAGGTCACTCTTAGCAATTCTGCCGATGAGCCAAGCTGAAAAGGAGTATTTGGACGCTTTCCCTAGACCCAATGTTATACAATGGGCTTAACCAGTTTAAGGCTGGTTCAGAGGACCAAGGGAACATTAACCTTAAAATATAATCATAAAAGGTTAAGTTTATCATGTAAATAATAGTACTAATTAAAGTACTAGGGGGATATCAGGATTATGTTATGAGATAGGCAATTTACACGTGTATGAGTGTATGTAGATTTAGGGATAAGGGTTATGGAATAGTCCAGGTTCAGAGTTGGAGTAGATCATGATTTATCATTGAAGGCTGGACCGTTATCATTAAATTTAACAAAGTTAAGTAGTTTCCATTATCTGCCATAAGAAGCCAAAGTACAGTAAGGCTCAATATGTGGCATAAGACTGTAAATAGGGCCAATAGGAGATCTTAAATGGTAAATACAATCTCATACTTATTATCAGGATAATAATAAGATGGGTAGGGATTTCTTTTCAGACTCATGGCCAGTGGAGTAATAATGGGGCGAATTATCCACCATCTGTATGGTTGTAAATTTGGCAATATCCAAGGAAATTTTTCAGTCTTTTAGATCCTAATATTAATAATAATTTTAGGCCTTAAGCCCAATAAAGTATAGAACAATAAAAGAACTGATTTCAATAGCAATAGCTAAGACAAATCAATTAAAGTAGAAGATAAATAATTTAATAAAGTCAAGGCTTCACCTAGACTAGGGCAAAGCCTTACAATCCCCACCGCAGCCATCAGGCTGTATAGGCAGCTGCACACCTTTATACAAAGAAAGGGAATGCCCAACAAGCAATGCTAATAGATAAAATAGCAGACTTGGGGCACATCCTTGATGAGCAATGGGTGCCCCCAGAATATGCTGGCCCTGACCTCAATCCAGCAGCTCTCTGACCCCCACTATCATGGAATCTGCCAAATCATAACTTATAAAAATCAGGGAAATATGCTTAATATATGCACCCATTCCACTGGATTACAATTCTACCCCCAAAAATGGTAAAATTGCCATGAACAATTGAAAGGAAAATCTCTGAACAAAAATATCAAAGATCCCTTGGATTTGAAAATAGTTGAACCTAATGCAGTGAAATATCTCTGAGGAATTGAGGGAAAAAAGCCCAACACTCAAAAAAGTTGTTTATAAATCCTCAAGTTAGAGCGTTGGACAGACCATCTACTGTATCCAATTCAGGAGGTGTAGGAATCCATTAGGGGGTGTGCTTGCTGGTGCTAAACGCCACTGGATTCCACAACAGTTTAATAATTTAAAGTTAAAAACACTAATAAAATAAAAAGTTGAGTTTTTATGTTTTTATTTTTGCTATCGTGGGAAGAGAAAGAAACCCCTCTTAATATCTCACCAATCAGTATTTAAACTATATCAAGGGCTAAAGGGAATTTAATAGTAAGTTTGGAATGGCTTTCTACCATCTGTATAAGAAAATATGCAAATTTAGCCTATTGAAGCTCAATAAACTGCTTCACTTTGCTGAATGATGGATGGGAGTTAATTTTTGGCAATATTTACCCGTAGGGTGACTATTTAATAAATATCAGCCAATGCCTTTAGCTAAAATTATTTCACCTTGGGGGACCTCCACCACGCCTATAAAAGGGGATGGTCCCCGCTTAGGTGTTTGAAGGGAATTGGATCTGGCAGGGAGAGAAATCGCCGGTGGACACCCCATGTTCCCTCACATGGTCAGGGCAATTTGACTTCCCGACTTCATGCTAATTGCCCATTAAGTATTTGTAACAGTGTTCCCCCAAAATTTGGGGTTCCACTTAGAATCATCCAGGATCTTTTGGCAGATTAATCATTAGTATTATTTAAATAATTCATATTTTTATCACAAACTTGCAAATTTCTAATATTTTCCCTTTTTGGCTGATTTTAACCCAAATCATTCTTATTTTGAAGATAGGAGGGCAAATGTCCAACATCACCCCCTCAAGAATGTTTGGGGAGTTTAGGGCCATAGGAATTGGCTATGTACTCAATTGATGGTAATACCTATAGACAAGGATTTTATGGAGTACTCATTGCCTCTTTTGTAGGTAATGGTAAAAGGCCCCTCCCAAATTGATCCAAAGTTGCTGCTTCTAGGAGTGATTCAGTTATGGTATTATAACATTGTCATAATTTTAACCAGATGGAATCCTACAATAATTTAGCATTTTATTGGGATGAAATGGCCAATCCCAGCGGAATGGCTTATTGACTGAATTTAGTATGATTTAATGTGATTGCTGGTTAGTTGCACCCCAATTTGGGTTGAGACGAAATTAGTATTCCGCCAAGTTGGGAAAGTAGGTTTGAGTGGGGCCAATCAGTGGCCCCAAATTAGTATAAGGATCACCAGCGACTAATAGCCAAGGATGATCCAATTGGTATCAATCATTGGAATCAGTGTTTGACGCCAACTGCAATTATGGTCCGTTGTGGGATTCCTGGCAGAAAGCTAATGTATTTGCTTCAATCATTCATCTATGAATCCACTGCCTGTACTATTTATTCAATGTTGGTGGATCTGACAATTTTGAGTTTGAGGTGGCTGAAGTTGTTTCCAGTGCCTCATTTATTATAATCAAATTGACTGAGATAAGACAAGAAGAGATGTCAGTGAGATACTAAAATATTCCAAGTCAAAGTGAGCGACCAAAGTTGTTTCTGGCAGGTTATTAATCAACTTGAAGGTCGAATCCAAATTCAATGTTTATTTAGATTAATATTTTATATGGCTCACCAGTGACTTAAGGCCGCGGATGAGTCAAACTAATTTAAACATTGGGGAGGATGGAGCAGGAGGGTCGATGTCTGGGAAGATAACATTTTAGTAGAAGAATAAGAAGAGTAGTTGGCTGGAAGAACCAGCAGAAGATCCAATAGGTCAGCGGTGGGTGCAGTAGCCCTTTTTTTAAATAGTATAAATACCTGGCACTTCTTTCTCAATCAATATATCTCTTTGCCTATTCTACCTTTTGTTATAAGTTTACATTTAGTTTGTTGGTTGGAGTTTAGGATAAGGGGATCCCAAATGGCGCGGGTGACATGTCAAGGGGTTAGCCAGCACTGCTAGCCTCGTCACCTAAGGTGAAATGGCAAGGGCTGATCAGTCTTCATACTGGTTGGCCTGCCAACTAGCAGAGCCCATAGTCAATTTTTTAACATTGGTGCTCACTACAGGGGGCTCTGCTGGTTGGTGCTGATGTAGCTAAAGGTTGGTGAAGAGGTGGCAGGGATGTGCCACTGTGGTTTGGTTCCAGCAGTTGTTTGTGGCGGGGAGGGGCAATCCCTGGACGCCTGCCCCACACGCTGAGGTTGGTTGTAGGAGGATAACCATCTGGTTAAGTGGGGGGAATGTCAGAATTTTAACTAGATGGAATCCTCCAATGATTTAGCGTTAAATGGGATGAAATGGCCAATCCTGGCGGAATGGCTTATTGACTGAATTTCATATGATCAAATGTGATTGCTGTTTAGTTGCACCCCAATTTTGGTTGAGACGAATTTAGTATTCCACCAAGTTGGGAAGTAGGTTCAAGTGGGGCTAATTGTTGGCCCTAAATTAGTTTGGATAACTAGCGACTAATAGCAAAGGATGATCCAATTGGTATCAGTCAGTGGAATCAGTTTTTGACACCAACTGCCATTCATGATCCATTGTGGGATTTCAAGCAGAAAGCTGATGCATTTGCTTCAATTGTTCAACTACTAATTCGCTGCCTATACTATTTATTAAATGATGGTGGATTTGACAATTATGAGTTTGAGGTGGCTGAAGTTGTTTCCAGTGCCTCATTTATTATAATCAAATTGACTGAGATAAGTTGAGAAGAGATGTCAGTGAGATGCTAAGATATTCCGAGTCAAAGTGAGTGACAAAAGTTGTTTCTGGCATGTTATTATCAACTCAAAGGTCAAATCCAGATTCAATGTTTATTTAGATTAATATTTTATATGGCTCACCAGCGACTTAAGGCTGAGGATGAGTCAAAACTAATTTAAACATTGGGGAGGATGGAGTGAGAGGGTTGATGCCAGGGAAGATATTAGTGTAGTAGAATAATAAGTAGAGTAGTTAGCTGGCAGAACCAGTGGAAGAGCCGATAGGTTGGCGGTGGGTGCAGTAGCCCTTTTGTAAATAGTATAAATACCTGGCGCTTCCTTCTCAATATATATCTCCCTTTACCTATTAAACCTTTTGTTATAAGTATACATTTATTTTGTTGGTTGGAGTTTAGGCTAAGGGGATCCCCAAATGGCGTGGGTATCACTCCAAGGGGTTAGCCAGCATAACTGGCCCCGTCGCCTAAGGTGAAAGGGCAAGGGCTGACCAGTCTTCATACTGATTGGCCTGTAAACTAGCAGAGCCCATAGTCGATTTTCTGACAAATACCATGTCAGACACTTGGAATATAGGTATGGGTTTGGAGCACATTGGCAGCCACCCCTTCTTTAGTCACCATCGTTTCTAAATTGGCCATAGCCTCAGATTGGAGTTAAATGATGCACTGAGCCAATCTTCTCATGACTTTCTTGGGTTTCAACTCTAGAGGAGAATAAATCTTTAGCTAAGAGGGTAGGTATTCATGGTTCCCGCCCATACAAGAAATGGAATGGGGACAACTTCAAGATCCGGTGATAACTAATCTGGTAGGCCATAAGGGCAATGGGTAGGTATTGACCCAGTGAAGAGTATCAGAGGAGGCCATTTTTCGTAGAATATAAACTAGGTTCCATTTTCTCTTTCCACTGTCCCGTTAGTAGATGGATTGTATGGAGCTGAGAAAGGTTGTTGGGCTCCCATGGAGGTAGCCAGGGTTTTGACTACTCTGGAGGTGAAGTTCTTACCATTATTGCAGAGTAATACTTGAGGACAGTCATGTCAAGAGACAATGTTCTGATGTAAAAATGTGGCCGTGGCCTTGGCCATTTGATCAGAGAGAGCCACAGCTTCAATCCACTTAGTGAAATGGCCAATGGCTATGAGTTAAGTCTGTTTCCACCAGTAGTCTGAGAGAGGGGACCAACTACATCCAGACTGATGGTGTGGAAAGGTTGTTATGGGTAGTTGATTGATACTGGTATCTAGTCTTAGAACTGGATTGCTTCTTACACGTGAGGCAGGCTTCCAAGATGTCAACAATATATTCCATAATTCAGCTACAATAGTACCAATCCTTTATCCACTCATAAGTTTTTTGCCCCTCCATGACCTAGAGTGGAGTGAGCTTATAGGATAGCAAGTACGCGTTCTAATGGCTGAAGGTAAGGTAGCCTTTTTCCCCCACCTGCTTATAAAGCTTCCCATTCTCCACTTTGGTGTTGCGGAGTGCTAGGCTAACAGCTGCACAGGATCATCTCATCCTCCCATTCATTTGGGGTAATTTAGAGGTCATGTATCCTCTCTGCCTCACTATTATCCAAGTGAAGTACTGGCATCCGAGTCAACCCAGTTAACATTTATGTGACGGGTCCAGCATTGTGTTCAATCTTCATGTCATAATGCTGGAGCTTTAGTTAAACGAGCTAACCAGCCAGTAGGATCCTTCATGTTCTGTAACTACTTCAACGAAGCATGGTCTGTAACTACAGTGAAGATGGTCCCATACAGGAAAGGACGGTAGTGCTTCAAAGCTAACAGAACAACAAAGTATCCCTTCTCTGTGAAACTGCAATTGCGTTCCGCCTTTGACAGCATTTTACTGTAATAGGATACTGGATGATCTACACCATTTTCATCTAATTGGAGTAAGATGGCCCCAACGGCATAGTCTGAAGCGTCAGTAAACAAAAAGAAAGGTTTATTATAATCAGGATGCTTCATAATAAGACATTGTTGTAGCAGTTGCCTCAACGTCTCAAAAGCGGCCTTCTGTCTGGCAACCTCAATAGAAAGGGGTGTTCATAGCCAATAGGCGGACGAGGGGTTCGCTGAGCTGGGCGAACTTGTGGATAAACTTTTGTTGATAACCCATCATCCCTAGAAACACCTGAATATCCTGTGAATTTTTAGGAAGAGACATTTTTGAGATAGCTTCAACCTTATCTTGGATGGGTTGGATTCCTTTTTGGGAAATGAAGTGGGCAAGGAAATCCAATTTCCTTTGGAAGAAGGTACACTTTGAACATCGATGAATCCCCCCCTTGGGTTGGGACCATCTAGTACTAAAAAAAGGTACACTTTGAGGGTTTTAAATTGATATTTGATTCACGTAAACGTTGAAAAAAATTCCTTCAGATGATCAAGATGTTAATTAAAGGTTTTTGATAACACTATGATGTCATCAAGGTAGACAATGATGCAACTTAACTTTAAGTCATGCATAATATGGTCCATGGTGCTCTAAAAAGTTGCAAGTGCGTTGCACAACCATTGAGTTAATTGAGTGGGTTGAAAGAGACCCTCACTGCAAATAAGAGTGCATTTCTCCTAATCCTGAGGAGAAAGGTCCATTTGCCAATATCTGCTGGCCAAGTCTATGGCGGAGAAGAAGTTAGAGCCAGAGTTGGGCCAGGGTGTCATCAATTCGGGGGATAGGATAGCTATCTTTTTTGTGAGGTTAATTAACTTGTGGTAGTCCATAACTATCCTATGATCTCCATTTTTCTTTTTGATGAGCAACAGAGGGGAAGACCAAGGGCTTTGTGAAGGAACTAGTAACCCCGCGTCTAGTAACTTCTTGAGTTCCGTCCTCATCTGCTGTTATTCCACATTTGATTTGCAGTAAGTTTTTGGCTGAATGGGATGAGCATCACCCACATCAATGGAGTGGCACCAGACCTTCATGAGGCCATAGTCATTATCTAATTTGGAAAATATTTTGCTAAATTCTTCCAGTAGAGTGTGAACTTTGTCAAGTTATTCTAAGGTCAGCTCATCCAAGATTTGGACATTGGGTAAGGTACTTACCATGTTATCCGTTGGCAGGCCCATATCCATCGTAGAGACAATGGAGTGAATTAGTTCAATGTCATTCACAAGGATTAATAAGCCTCTGCCAATCTCCTGGTGTTTTCTTACAACTATGTCCTCGCCGGTAAGTTTCATCAACAGAAAAGTAATAGCCTCTGGTAGGCTGGGTCTAGAACGCCAGGCAATATTCGAGGCTCCAAGGGACTAGCACCCTCAATACTTATGAGGTGCAACAAGCATTGGTGTGGAATTTGGAAGGTGATCTTTGTGTCAACCACTCTTTGTTTACTCGGCTTAATCACTACCTCATCTGCAGCATAGAAAGGGATACCGTCCCTGGCATTCACTGAATTGGGAAATTTCTTCGTGTTACTCCCAGAGGTGGATTTTTGCAAAGGCAAAGCAGAAAAGGGGTATTCAACCAAGCAAGAGTACTCGTTTTTGCCAGGATCTTTTTGAATAGTACTAAAGGTACTTCATAGTTAAGTAATGAGAGGACACTTTGCTTCAGGTTGATTATTTCTTTGTACTCAATCATAAACTGGGTACCTATGAGCATATCATAAGTGTTGTTGTCCAAAGCCACTACTGGAGCTGATAAGATGAGCCTCCTAATTTGAATGGGAAGGGAAGAGTATGCTCCAATGGCATGGATCTTATTTGGGCATACAGTTCCAAATTCTTGAGTGTATTCCAAGTCAGGCTCTATTTTTATCTTTTTTGATGAGCTTCGTGGAGATCATATTAACTGGGGAGCCAGTTTCAAGGATGGACATTAGTCAGACTTTTTGAATGACCACTTCAATCTTGGTGAGTGTTCCTCCAAAGTTAAGCGACAAAGCTAAGACCCCCTTGAGCCTTAAAAGTGGAGGTTAAATTTTTGAGCAGTCTCAGGGTATTTATCCAAAATGAAATTCATAGTATGGACCTGCTGAAGAGGTCAAGTCAAGCCAGCTAAGAACTGATCGCCATTGATGGAAGTGTCAATGACTCTTGGACACCATAGAATTTGGCTGAGTTATGTTTCCTCAGATATGGTGGTCTCATCCACTCCTTTAGCATTCAAATGATCAGAAACCTCCACGGCCACGGGTGCTCCCAGTATATAGTAACCAACATCAGCGTAACCCCCTCAGATTTGTCCCCAAGGGTATTCTCAACCACTGCAAGGCCACAATTGAGGTTAGGAGACAACCACATGAGGTGAGGTAGCTATGTTCTGACCATACGTCTTTTCAGCAAGCCCTTTATTGTTACAGGGGTCATCCTTAGGGCGCGCCACTACCAGCGTGTCTGGAGGGGAAGACACAGCGGCTTTAGTAAACTTGTACGGGAGTATAGTATTAATACTTTACAGGTCTCTAATTTACAGGAGGACGTTATATCAGGTTTGAGTCAAACTGAGGAGACAGGTTTCACTGGGAGTATAGGCTACAGGTGGGCTCACCCCCAAATGTTCTTCATGAGAAAGCTCTTCAACGGTTAGAACGGAATGTTTCACCTCAGCTTCATTCATTGCTACAAAAGAATGGAAATTCACAACATCTAACAGAGCCTCTTTTATGTCACAGATGGTTTTAAAGTGGCGTTTCACTGAAATGATATGCCTGGCAAGTGAGGGTTGAGAAACAGAGTTAACATGGCTGAGATAGAATCGTCCAGGGTTAGCATGTTAGACGTTGACAAGCTTTGTGCAGCGAGGTAAAATCGCTCAGCAAAGGCAGCAGTCAGTTCACCCTCATACATGCTAAGGCGCATAAAGGCCTGTTTATCCCTGTTAAGTCTCTGCTTTGAACAAATTCAGCTAAGAGAGCCTCTTTTAACTCTGCCCAGGTATACATAGTGTCCATATATTTGACCATCATCTCTTGTGCCAAGTGACTTAAGCAAGAAAGAATTTATTGAAATTTTTGTTATCCGTTATGCCATGCATGGCGACTTCATAATTATACAAAAAGGAAGCAATGCTCCTTTCACCTGAGGGTGTATTTGTATTTATAAGGGGTTCTAATGGGCGCTTATCAAGCTCTTTGAGATGGTATAAAGCGCTGGCAAGTTGCTTTTCCAGGGAAACTATTCTTATTTCAGTTGGAAAAGGAAGCGTTGAAGGATTACTCACTTTAAGAAGCCGTCAATTTTAATTTTCTTAGTTTTTAGTGTACAGGGTGCCCCTGTAGCGAGCACCACTTTGTAGGAACCAGCTAAGGTGTGCTTGCTTGTGCTAAATGCCTCTGGATTCCACAACGGTTCTATTAATTTAAAGTAGTAAATACTAAAAAATAAAAGTTGAGTTTTTATGTTTTTATTAGTGCAATCGCTAGGTTAGAAAAATGAACCCTCTCAATATTTACTGATCAGTATTTAAACTTTATTGAGGGTCAAAGGAATCCAATAGCAAGTTCAGAACGGCTTTTTACCATTTAAATAATTAAATATGCAATTCAGCCTATTGAAGCTCAGAATACTTGCTTCACTTTGGCTAAACGATGGATGTGGAGTTAATTTTTGGCAATATATGTACCCTAAGGTAACAATTTAATAAATTTCAGCCAAACCCTTTAGTTGAAATTATTTCACCTTGGGGGACCTCCGCCACGCCTATAAAAGGGGTGGTCCACGCTTAGGTGTTTGAAGGAAATGGATGTGGCAGAGGGAGAAACTGCCAATGGACTCCCCAGGTTCCCTCACATGGTCAGGGCAATTTGACTGCCCAACTTTGTGCTAATTGCCTGTTTAGTATTAGTAACAATGTTCCCCCAAATTGCGGGGTTCCACTGAGAATTGGCCAGGGTCTTTTGGCTGATATAAATTTATATTTATTCAAAATAAGCTGACCAGGGGATGTACATTACCAATACACAATCAACCAAAAAACACAACCAAAAGCCCTAAATGAGTGGCGGAACACCAAAACAAAAAGGAAAACCAAGCCAACCAGGTGTAGCAGTTGTGAACCGCTTAACCCACCATGGCGGAGGGGAGAGAGAGGGGTTTCAGACAGCTTATTGATTTCTTCTTCTTTAATGAAGAAACAGACTAAAGCTGAGAGCAAAGGGGTTGGGGCATCCGCAGGATGCAGGTTGAGGAAAAATGAAAAAGGGTTAAGTTCATTGCTAACAAGCTGGGCCTGGAGCATAGCCTCTAGGAATTTGGCAACATGGTGTTCAGCTTGTATGCATGCATTAGGAAGCTGAGAAAATCTGGCTATATTGGATCTGGTGATGCGCGTGGTGGGGAAAATTTCTGCCAGCGCAACAACTTGCTTGAGAGCAGAGATGGCAGTTTCCTTTAATTATTCAATTTCCTCTTTTGCAACTGCAGGGAAATAATCAGGGTAATGGATTAAATGTAGCCCCTCATCAAATTGAGTGACAGATTTTTCCACGGCTTCACAGAGATGGCGGCTATCAGGAGAGGCCACAGTGGCTTCAGCAAGTTGATGGTCACTCAAGAATGGGGTAGCAGTGGGTTTGGGGATATATTTCTTAGGTGGGAATGGGGCATCGAAATCTGAAGGTAGATATGGTTCCAAATTAATTGGAAAGTCAGGAGGAGGTACAATTTCCCCATATTCAGTAATTTCGTCCAATAGGTCCCAGGGATTTTGATTGAGCATGATTGACTCAGATGGACAAGGTTTTGGTTGGGTAATTTTTGGGGTGTTAAATCAGTTGGACTGAAGATGGGTCCAAACCTGCACCTGATTGGGTAAATTGTTTGAAATTAAGCCGGCTTGGGCAGTGGTTGCAAAGGTTTTGTTGATTTTTGAGCGTTCAGCTGGAGGGGGTGGGGGCAGCCAAAATCCCCATTCAAGCGCTGATTGTGTGGCCCCATGTGTGGGCTTGACAGAATCCGCTAGTTTTAAGTTGAAACTACAGGTTTTCTTGGAATGATCCAACTAATGGCATAGGGGACAAATGGTGTGGCCATTGTCAACATGAGCCCAAAAGAAGGGTTCTGGTGCAGTGGGCTATGGGCACGTGGAGGGATGTGCTGGGCTACAGTTGGTCGGTAGGGTGATGATGGCCATTGCCCGTGGTGCTGCTAACCGCTCAGCTCCTCTTGGGACCAGGAAGTGGAGGATGAGATTTTTACCATATTTGGATAGCCCCATCATCAGTTATTCATAGAGTGTTTGAGGCGGAAGGTGTGAAGAAAGGTTTGCAAAGGTCACCACCATTGTGGCGTCACTGGGGAGGCGTGTACGGGTTGTGGAAATAGGAGTGTTTTTATATATTAAGGGCGTAGATGCTGCTGCAGCTGCGACCTCTTCAGTGGGAAAACCAATATCAAAATGGCCCTTATAAGGGCGGAAGTCAATAAATCCCGCTGGTGAAAACGTGGATGTTGCTAGCTCAATTATCGCTTTGTCAGCATATGGGAAGAGACACCCATATTTGACTTGCAGGCAAAAGTGAATATTGGATCGGGGTAGGGCTAGTGGGTGGGGGCAGGTTGGGTGTACTCGTGCTAAGTGTAATGATAAGTCCCTAGGAGGGACAAATCGGCCTGATGCATTAGGCGGACTGGATGAGCCAGTTCGCACATGTTTGCCTGCAGAGCAGAAAATGCTAGCAGGTGGTGGATCCGCTGACATAAAATGGAAACTGATATGGTGGAGGTGGCGAGAAAATTAACAGATGCTTTTTAATAAATTTGCTCAAAAGTGATGTTAAGCGGAAAGAAAAGCTTGAACCTTAGGCTAATATAAACATTAGTATTATTTATATCATTAATATTAGTATTGCAAACTTGCAAATGTCAGACGCCTTCCTCAAAGCTGAAGACGCTTTGGGCAAATACATCGTTGGTATAATGATGGCTGGCAACTATTTGGAAGTTCCAGTCATCAAGGATATTGAACCCTATGCCACTGATGCCCCCACACCCTTACTATTTGCCTTAAAATGCACCCTACTCTGGAATGAGATGGATGCAGCTGAAGATGAGCCCCCTGAACCCCCCTCTTTATCCACCATGGAGGGATAGCAGTATTCGCTGCCCACCTGGTTGGATATTTTGTTAGGTATGATTTAATTGATCCGTCCATTTTTGGGAATTTCATTTGAATCGTTATTTTTATTTTATTATGATTTTAGTTTTAGTTCAGTAATGTCCATCCCCTGGTCAGCTTACCTCGGTTGAATAAAAACTTGCAAATGTCTGACATTTCCCCTTTTCAGCTGATTTTGACCCAAATCATCCTTATTTTGAAGCTGAGAATACAAATGTCCAACAGGAGGTCACAGATAACAACAGAAGAAATGAAGAAAGTTAAAATGGACAAATTCCTGGCGTCCTGGGAATATTCAGCAGCCACTATGTTGTCATAATTTTTCACAAGTGCTGGATTTTGGCTTGGAAAAGGCTCGCTGGTGCTCTCTGCCTTGAATCCAACAATGTAGTCTAGAGGCTTTATCATACCACTGATAGGAAAAAAATAGAAAAATAATAAATACTAAAAAATTTTAATTTATATTTTATATTGGGCGCCACGTGGGGTAAAAGAGAGTATATTTCACATTGATAATAGTATTTAAAGTGTCGAGGCTTGCCATTTGGATAGCTTGGGGGATTCCAAATTAGGTAAAATGTGATTCTAGCCTATTAAAGCTCAAAAAACTCACTTCACTTAGGCTGAACAATGGATGGAGTATTATGTTTGCTAAGATATACCCATGGGTTAACAATTTGATAAATTTTAGCCAATCCCCATTTGATAAAATTACTTCACCTTGGGGGACCCCCGCCACACCTATAAAAGGGGTGGTCCCCACATAGGTGCTTGAATGGACCTGGTCATGGCTGGGGGTGTACCATCCAATGGATGCCCCATGGTCCAATTTGTGAACAGAGTAATCCAACTGCTGGATATTGGTTTAGTTACCTGTAAAGTATTTGAAATCATATTACCCCAATTTATGGGGTTCCATAAGGAATTGGCCAGGGTCTTTTGGCTGATGAAATCATCATTTATGGTTAAATTGATCTTGTTATTAACAGAGACATGTAAATGTCCAATACTTCCCCTTTTTGGCCAATTTTGCCCTGGAACATTATCATCTTAAAGCCTTGAGGGCAAATGTCCAACATCTCCCCCTCAAGAATGTTGGGGGGAGAATAAGGCCATCAGAAGCGGCCATGTACCCTATTAATGGTGACTCTGGATGTGAGGGATTTGATTGAGTACTCATCCACTCACTTATATGTAATTAAAAAGGACATTTCAAGGTTGAACCAAGATTCTCACTTCTAGGAGTGCTGCAGTTATGATAATATAATAACAAGTCATCTACTTGGAAGGAAGGGAGAGAGACATGGAGCTCATTAGGTGCTTTGGCTTCTTTGGTGACCGTCTTAGCCAAGTTAGTCATAGCTTCCGCTGTAGTTAGACGATGTATTGGTTAATTTTTTCATGGCTTTCTCTGTATCAGTTCTGTCAGTGAAAATATCTTTTGATATTAGAGCTGGTACCCCAGGTTCTCAGCCATACAACACATGGAAAGGGGACATCTTTAGGATGCGATGATAACTAATTTGATCCCCCTTGGGTTGGGACCATCTAGTACTAAAAAAAAATGATAACTAATTTGATATGCCATGAGGGCACTGGGTAGATAAAGATCCCAGTGGAGAAGGTCTGAATTGGCCATTTTTCGGAGTATGGAGACCAGGGTTCCACAAACTCTTTTTACAGCACCATTTGTGGATGGATTATAAGGGGCCAAGAAGAGTTGTTGCGCTCCCATGGAGATGGCAAGGAGATTAACACTTGGGAGGTAAAACTTTTGCCATTATAACATATGAGGACCTGGGGACATCCATGCCGGGTGAAAATGTATTGGTGTAAGAAGTTTGCCGTGGCTTTAGAAGTCTGAGCGGGGAGAGTTACAGCTTCAACCCATTGGTGAAATAATAAATACCAACAAAGATATAATGATTGCCACCTGTGGTCTGAGGGAGAGGACCTACCACATCAAAACTTATGGTGTTGAAATAGTTGTTGAGGCGTCGTAGGTTGAT
The DNA here is from genome assembly GCA_022478985.1 of Massospora cicadina. Taxonomy (NCBI): domain Eukaryota; kingdom Fungi; phylum Entomophthoromycota; class Entomophthoromycetes; order Entomophthorales; family Entomophthoraceae; genus Massospora; species Massospora cicadina. The sequence continues at coordinate 19,638 of JAKSZP010012386.1, forward strand.
ATTGATATTGGGCCTTGAAGCTAGATTTTTTTACAGGTCAGGCATGCATCCAAGACTTCAGTTATGGTTTCCAAGTGGCCCTCCCAGTAGTACCATTCTTTCAACCACTCATATAGTTTGCGTACTCCGCCATGCCATGATAATATGGGACTCCAAATAACAGGAACTCTCTCTGAAGTCCGGATATAGGGCAACCAATTTACTCCTGCTTTCTTATATAGCTTCCCATTTTCCACCTTGGTGTTGTGGAAGTGTTAAAGAGAATTTTTTGTACGGGTTCATCTTCATCAACCCATGCATCTGGAGTCATGAGAAGATTGTGTAGCCTCTCAGCTTCACTATTATCTAAGTGAAGAACGGGCAGCTTTGTTAACTCATCTACATTCATGTGTCACGTTCCTGCCCAATGCTTAATAATCATATCATAATGCTGGAGCTTCAGAGCCAGTGAGCCAACCGCCCCGTGGGGTCCTTCACGAACTGCAACAACTTTAGAGAGGCGTGGCCTATGATCACTTTGAAGGGAGTCCCATATAGGAATGGCTGGTAGTGTTTGGCAGCAATAAGAACAGCTAAGCACTCCTTCTCCGAGACACTTTAGTTACGCTCAGCTTTTGAAAGCTTTTTGCTAAATTAAGACACGAGATAATTGACTCCATGCTCATCCAATTTAGCCAAGATAGCTCCAACAGCGTTTCAGAGGCATCCTTGAACAACATGAAGGGTTTGCTGTAGTCAGTGTGATGGAGTATCGGTCTTTTTTGTAATAGCACCTTTAGGGTCTCAAAAGCAGCTTTTTGTTCAGCACCTCAATGGAAGGGGGTGTTCTTAGTTAAGAGCTGTACAAGGGCCCACTGAACTGAGCGAATTTTGGGATAAATTGATGGTAATACCCCCATCATACCCAAGAATACATGGATTTCACGAAGGGTTTTGGGCGAAGGCATCTTGGATATTGCTTCAACTCTATCTTGAAGCGGTTGTATACATCTTGTGAGATAGCGTTTCCAAGGAAATCCAGCTTCCTCTGGAAAAATGTGCATTTAGAGGGCTTTAATTTGATACTAGAAGTACGCAAGCGTTGAAACACCTCCTTTAGATGTGCGAGGTGTTCATCAAAAGTCTTAGAGAAAACTGTAATATCATCAAGGTAGACAATGATGCAGCTTAATTTTATATCCTTCAAGATATGATCGATTGCTTGCTGGAAAGTGGCAGGCACGTTGCACAACCCTTGCGGGTTGTTGGGTAGGTTGGAAGAGACCAATCACTGAAAATAAGGGCACATTTCTCCTGGTCTTGTGGATAAAGGTCCATTTGCCCATATCCGCTAGCCAGGTCCATGGCAGAGAAGTATTTAGACCCTGAGAGTTAGGCCAGAGCATCATTAATGTGAGGGATAGGTAACTATCCTTCTTGGTGAGGTTGTTTAATTTGCAGTAGGCCATCACTACCTGATAACCTCCATTTTTCTTCTTTATTAATAAAAGTGGGTATGACCAAGGGCTTTGCGACGGCACCAGCAATCCTTCATCCAGAAGCTGTTTGAGCTCCGTCTGCATCTGTAGCTCCTCAACGTTTGATTTGCAATAGGGATTGGAGCGAATGGGTTTAACATCCCCAACGTCAATAGTAAGCATCCACCCTTTCATGTGACTATAGTCATTGTCAGATTTGGAGAAAACGTCACTGTAGGCCTTGAGAAAAGGTGTGGACTTTATCCATCTCATTTGGGGTTATTTCATCGGAGATGTGAACAGAAATAAGGGTATATATGGATTGGTTGGCGGGTAAGCCCATATATGCCATAAACCTAATACAATGGAATTGCTTGATGTCCTCAATAGGTATCAGCAGGCCTCTACAGATCTCCTGGTGCTTTTTCACCACCATATCCTTCTTGGTGAGATTTCCTAGCAAAAGGTTAATAGGCCAATAGTAGGTGGGGTCTAACACGCCTGGAAAAACTCTAGCTCTAATGGACAAACTCCGTCTATGCTAATGAGGTGCAGTAGGGAGTTGTGTGGGATTTACATGGTAATCTTTGTGTCATTTACCCTTTGTTACCCGGCCTTAATGACCACCTCTTCAGAAGCATAGAAAGGGATACCCTCCAGGGCGTCCACTGAGGTAGGCAACACTTTTTTATGCCGGCCTGCTGTAGTGCAATGCAGAGATAAAGCGGAGGAGGGATGCTCAACTGTGCAAACATAATCCTTTTTATTGAGCTCATCATTAGACATAATCTGAGGAACTTCATAGTTAAGCAGGGAGAAATAGCCCTGCTTAAAATTAAAAACACCTTCATATTCGAGCATAAATTGGGTTCCAATGAGTAAATAATAGGTGTTATTGGTCAAAGCCACTGCTGGAGCCAGTAAGAGAAGAATCCCAAAATGAATGGGCAGAGAAGAGTAAGCTCCAATGGCATGGGTTTTTTTTGATCCCACAGTTCCGAACTCTTGAGTGTAGTTGAGGTCAGGGGACAGCTTTATTTTCTTAATGAGCTTAGTTGAGAATGTTCACCGAGGACCCAGTGTCAAGTATAGCTTTAACCTGCTATCCATTTATAACGACCTCCACTTTAGTTAAAGTACCACCCAAGGTGGGGGAAGAGCGAGGCAACTTGTAGATGAAAAGTGGAGGCAAGTCGTTTGGTAGTATCAGGGTATTATTCCTGGATAGTCTGCAGGTATGAACACACTGGGTAGATTGGAGAAATGTGGCAATGAGCTGGTCTGCATCACTGGCAGTGACAATAATCTTGAGACCCCTTATCACTTGCCAAAGATAAGTTTGATGAGAGATCTTAGCCCAATTCACTCTCTCTGGGTTCAATCAGGTACCTCCACTTCACCTGAGGATCCTAAAACATAATGACCAATATCTTCATCAACCCCTTCAGACCCGTTATCAGAGGGTTATCAATGCAGGTTAGGGAGCCTATAGAAAATGTGGTAGGTTCAGGACTTTCCTTAAGGGATGATAAGTCCTGGGATTGCTCCTCCACCTTATTAACTTTTGGGGAGGCGTTGGAATTGTTACAGCTAGAGTTTTGACCTTCAAAGCATATGGTTTGTGCTGCCTCGTGGAGACAGGTTTAAACTAGAGCTAGCTGAATGAGAAGCTGAAGGGAATAGCGCCGTGGAGGTAGATGCTTTAACTTCAACTGCTTTGAGTTGTTTAGTGGGTGAATGCATCTGTGAAACATGCAGTTTAGCCTTTGGTACCTGGTCATCTAACTCATTGTTAGTGGGAGTAATTGGAACCCGAGAAAAGAGGTTTAGACTTAAGAGCAGGCTTTGAAACCACTTGGGATGGCCGCTCTGAAGAAGACGATGGGCAAGGCAAAGGTACAACTGCCTTCACCAATTGAGTGTTTTTAACTGAAGATGAAGGTGAGCCCTGCCTCATCACAGTCATTACCATCTGACTATCTTAATGAGAAGAGGAAGTATTTTGTAATGGCATCTCCGCAGATGCAGGTTTCCAGAGGGAAACAGCCATAATAGAGGCTAAATTGGTTGCCATAGATTATTGGCTAAAATATCCTTGTATAGGGTCAGGCTCATAAATGTCTGCAACCCTAATAAAGCCTCCTGGATATCCCATACAGTTTTGGAAGTGCGTTTTACAGAAGAGAGATGCATCGCCAAGGAAGGATGAGATGACAAGCCAGCCAAGAAAGCTGCAATTGTATCATTAAGAGGGAGCATTTGGGCAAGCAACAAAGATTGAGCTTTATTATAGAAGCGCTCAACAAGAGAGGTGATTAATACTCCCTCTTTCAAACTAAGGCACATACAGGCCTATTTTTGTCGCTGCAAACTTTTTTAGAACCAAATTCGTCTAGCAGCGCTTGCTTAACCTCTTCCCAAGTACTGAGGTTGACCATGTTGGGGACAATTCTTTCTTGAGCTATTATAGTTAAGCTAGGAAGAATGTACTGGATCAATTGCTGGTCAGTTGCTCCTTCCATCACAGATTCATAAACATAAAGGAAGGAGGCAATACTTTCCTCACCAGGTATGAATTTGTCTCTCAGAGGGGGTTTTATTTCCAGGGCATTGTAGTTAGTGCTTCTCAAGCCATACAAGGCGAGACAAAGCACTAGCTAGCTGGAGTTCAATGGAGGCTAGCTGAGGTTTTTTTCTATCGTTTCTTGGTTGTTTTTGTGGTGTACAGGCACCCTGTAATGAGCACCAAATGTTAGTTTTGTCTTGCTAAAGGATCGCTTGTGCTTTCTGCCTTGAATACAAAATGTAGTTCAGAGGCTTTGTCATACCACTGATAGGAAAATAATAGAAAACTAATAAATACTAAAAAAGTTTAAATTTATAGTTTTTATTAGGCGCCACACAGGGGTAAAATAGATTATTATATATTAAAGGATAATAGTATTTAAAAAGTCAAGGCTTGACGTTCAAATATCTAGAGGAATTTCAAATTAGTTAAAATGTGATTTTAGCCTAATAAAGCTCAGTACTTTTCTCTCTCATTGCAAAAACTTTTCAACAAATTCAATTCAAGTCTAGGTAAGGTTTGATAATCTCACTGAGGAGATTAGTTGGCGCCTAATCTCAGGGAGCAGTTGGGCGAGTAAAGTTAAGGGCACAGATATTGGCCCTTGTTAACCAAATTATATAAACGCCTAGGAAAATCTGGCGGTATATATAAAATTAATAATAAGAAACTGGCGGTTACCATTTCCCCAGAAATTTTGGCTCGGCAAGTGCACTGCAACCAGTTCATCAATATGCCGCACTCCCAACCAATATTATTGGTGGAACATGGAGTGCCTAATTTCCTGGGTATTCAGCAAATGGCGCTCTGGAAGATGTTTTGTGGAGATGTACACACATTTCCTGAACGCAGTGTACATCACACCCACTTCATGCCATGCGGTTGGCTGGACCTTGGCTTTGAAACAAAGGAAGTGGCAGATGAAGCCGCAAAGTTGCAAGTAGTAGTGGACCTCCCAGATGGTCAATGGGTAGTCAAAATGAAGTTCACCTGTTGGACCAAATCAAACCAAATTTTCGTGACTTTCAACTTCCTTGTCACAAAGGTCAAGCGCATTGTGCTCAAGCACCACCTGAAGGCTGGGCTCACCATATACAAAGAAAATCAATCTTTTTAAATGCAGCGCTTTACGCTGATGCCAAACCTGTGCACAGGTAAAGTGATTGCTGTTCTCACCCCATCCGCGGGGATAATAGAGGATTTGACCCAAATCCCTAATACCAATTATGTCAAAATTGATGGGCAAGACACCCAACCATTCAGGGTTACCGTGGATAGTGCGCCTCCCATCTGCGCATTCTGTCGCGCTTTTGGCCACAAGGCCCATACCTGCCCTATCAAGGAGGGCATTACTCATCAAGAAAATTTCTCTGATTCAATGGGCGGTGCAGAAGCCCACTATGAACTGACACTAGACACTGAAGCAGCCTTCCCGTGGGGAGTGCAAGGCTGTTACATTATAGTAAAACCAGTGTCCACAAATGAGCAGAAGAAGACCAAGCAGGCCCACAAGGTGGCGGCCAAGGAGGTGGCCAAGACCGCGTCCGCCATCCCAACAGCCCAACTCCAGGAGGACTCTGAGGCTTTCACAGCGGAAGCAGCTCGCAAATCTCTCAACCAATCAGATTGAGACGCCCAAGCCAATTGGGCCACCCAAGCTGAAATCTTGATTGAAAAATTGGTTTCACCTGACCAATGCGCCCAAGCATCAATTGGGACCAAGTTGCTCACCAGCAATCCTGCCAAAATTCCACCTCCAAGCGATGGTGCACCGCAAATGCACACACTGCAAAAAACTTGGCCCACAGTGGGGAAAAAGCAAAGGCAAAAGACAACGCGAACCCCACTGCTAAAGCCAACCATTCCAACATATACTCTGTAGCATCAAATACCCGCAGTGCCAGGTAACGCCATGATGAAAAAGAGAAGGCTGAAGGGCTTGGGTGCCCTTCCCCTTGCACCTAAGGTGCGATGGGGGAGCCTTTACTTTAAGGACGTTGAACATCACTGGACTCAAGGCCTCACCATCCTGGGCTAGAAGCTGAGTTTTTACAAAATAATTTACCCATGGACATCCTGGCAATTCAGGAAACCCACTGTATGCGCAAAACTGAGGAATAATGGAAAACCATGCTCCTCCTTTCCTTATAATTTTAGTTTGAGCACTGTGGGGTGCTAGTTTGAGTGACAGTAATTTTAAATTTATTCATCAAATTCATACCTGAATGGGTGCATCCTTGTTGTCACCTTTTTGTGGGCTGATGAAGTGCATGCTGTCGCTAAAATTTATGCCCCAACCTGTGCATGAGAACATCAGGAATTTTTTGGCAGTCAATTCACTTCCGCTACCCACTGACCCGTTCATTGTTTGAGATATGAATTTCAGGGTGAACCCATCCACAGACTGATGGCCCTCATCAACTACACCCCCACATGGGCACATTGAACTTCGCGTTCTCAAGGCCACCCTAGGGTTGTTCCAAACCTTGCCGCGCCATGCTTTGCGACTCACTAACATGTTGCACCCCCACATATACAACGGCCAGTTAAGGTTCATGACCTGCATCAACCTTATCCTTGCGCCGCTTATATTTCACACCCAAATTTTCCACTTCACCATGACAAAAATAGATTTCTCCGACCATAGAATGGTATTGATTTCCTTCCACTTATCCAACCCTGCAGCCCAGGCGCCAAAATGGTGCAAACTTCGCCCTGCAAAAATTTCGTCGCCTAGAATTTCTTCATGGGTAGAATCTGTGACCTCAGCTCTGGAGTTTGTCGCACCATTATGTGCAGATCCAATTTCCACCTGGTCAACCTTCAAGGCGAGCACAATCAGCCAGGCTCAACACCTCTCCTCCTGCCAATCACGGGCTGCCTCAGCGGTCATTTTGCACACACTGGCAGAGTTGGACCACCTGGAGTCCAACGTCCCTGCTGTGGGCTACAGCCAAGCTTGGGGTCACAAGTTGGCGGGTGTGGCCACCTGCCTCAACGCACTGGTGATACAACACAAGCATTGGGTTTGTGTTCAGTATAAAGCAAAGCATATTATAGCGGGCAACATGTGCTCCACTTACTTTTTTCAAAAATTCTTTGCACCGCGCCAAAGTTTGGCCTGCATACAGGTGCAAAGCCCAGACCACTCCGTAGCAGATACACTGGCTGAAGTGGCGATCAAAATACATAACTATTACTCCAAACTGTATTAATCCGATCTAATTCTGCCAGCTGAACTGGCAAATTTTCTTAAAAAGCACACACAACTGCACTGTCCCGATTCCCAGATTTGATGAATTTGATTACTCGGGATGAACTCTGGTCTGCTGTTTGCGGTGCACCATATAGGAAATGCCAAGGTCCAGACGGCATCCCTTATGAGTTCTATAAGAAGTATATCAAAGATTTATCCTCCTTGCTGCTTGCCTCTCTTAACCAAGGCCTTCTGGAAACGCGTCTCCTGCCTGGTAGGCAAGAGGCCTTCACTATTAAATTATACAAAAAATGGGATAAGCTGGACTTTGCCAACTGGCGCCCCAATTCTCTCACTAACACAGACACAAAATTTTTTTTAATAAAATCATGGCTAACCGTCTAGGGGTTGCTGCCTCTGCTTTCATTTCCCCTGAACAATTCAGTTTCATACCCAAAAGGTTGATTTGGGAACATATACACACCATAGCCAACGTCTGTCAATCCACAGCTTCTGGAGCACTTATATTCTTAGACCAGCAGAAGGCCTATGATAGAGTCAACTGGGAATACCTCAGAGCCTGTCTCCACAAGTTCTGCTTCACCCCTCGCTTTATCAATTGGGTGATGTTGCTAATGGAATCCGCCACAATGGCTGTGCGTGGCCCTGGCTTCCTTACGGATGTAGTCCGCCCTCAAAGGGGTCTGCGCCAAGGGGACCCACTTAGCCCAATCTTGTATAGCTTTAGCCTTGACCACTTCCTCGAGATGTGAATGCCCTCCTTACTGGTGTCCATTTGCAAGGCCAGGAACCAGTCAAGAAGTTGGCGTTTGCTGATGATTGTGTGGTTGGGGTGTCTGACAATCATGATGCACGCGCGCTTGAAGATACTATCCAGGTTTACTCCAGGGTAATTAATGCAGCACTCAACGCCTCCAAAACTGAAATTGTTCTCCTTGGTTAGTATCAAGCCCGCTGGGCCCCAGCGCCCTGTTTCCTACCCACCTCGTCAGCTAGCACCAGAGTTATCTGGCCCTGCCCACCCCACACCGCCCCGCTTGTGCTCCCCTTTGTGTCAAGCCCCACCGTTGGCCCTGTCCGCCATTTGGGGGTGTGGCTGGAGGCAGGAGGGTACGCCTCATCGGTGATGGAGCACCATATCCTAGACAATGTCACAAAGCACATCGCTTCCCTCAGAGCCCACCAGACCTCCCTTACAGGCAGGATAGTGCTAGCCAACTCTATGCTCCTCTCTGAAGTTATGTTTGGAGCTCACGCCATCGCTTTTTCCCCGTGTTTCTCCAAGTCACTATACGCCCTTCTGCAAGTGTGGCTTTGGTTGGGCCGCCCACCGCCGGTGCACCTAGAAGTCATGTTTGGCCCTCACCATAGTGGTGGTATGGCCTGCTCACTTTGAGGCCCATGCTGCCAAAATCCTTGGCACCTGGATCGCTGCCGTTACTAACCCTACAATCTCAGCCCAGCACTGGTCCCTCACAGCCCGTTACAACTTCTCCCATGCCCTGGGCCTCACCAATAATTCCCACGCCCACTTTCTGTCAAAGTACCTTGCCTCACATCCATCTGCAGCGGGCCCAATTGGGACGTCGCCCCACTTCAAAAGGATCCTCCTCTCCATGCAGAACGCTGAGTGGAGAATTTGCATCTGTGGGCACACCGCCAAGAGGGGACGTCCCTCTCCTTGATTCACTCAGTAATTACAAGGTCTTCCTACTATGAATGGAGTGATACCTATGCGACACCCTACCATGTTCAGGGTGGACTACCTGGACATGATGGACATCTCCTACCCCCTTGATACCCAGAAAGCCATTTGGAAATATGCCCACTACCCTCTTCTGCAGCCACATATTCGTTCCCGTGTGTGGCACTGCTTGAGGTGGGTATACCATACTGTTGAACGCTCCAACGCTTTGCACTCATCATGTGACATGTGTGGCCAGTATGGAAGGCTGGTTCACTGCCTGGAAAAGTGCCCTTCATCTAAAGCAATATAGCGTGAGGTGCAACATCTGCTTCTCCAAAACCAGGAACAGCCCTTCAGCCTGTCTAAGGAAATGTTCGCTTTATCCATGGCTTCCCCTCTTCTGCCCTTCCTCCATGCCTTGGTAGCTGCAATTGGTATGTGGACTATCCACACGATTGTCTTGGATGCCATCACAGGCTCCACCCCCACCATCCAAGAAGCTGTACGCCTGTTCTGGTCACACTTAAAAGACCACTTTCAAGCGTGGATGTTTGGGTACCTCCCATCACGTCGCTGCCAGTTGGTCTCATCCTGGTTCCCAGTTTGGTTCATCATTTCAGACCCCTTCCTACATACATGCTCAATAGTGGCGCAAGCCCCTACACATGTAACCCCCTTCCTTCTTTTGGCGTTCCCGCTGGCAACAGGAGATAGCTTTTGCTTCTCCTGGGGTGCCCTTCTCACTGAAGTTTCAGTTTTTAGTGTCTTATTTTAAGTGTCCGTCACCTGGTTGGCCTTCCCCAAATAAAATTTAAAATTTAATAGCCTAATAAAGCTCAGAAATCTCACTTCACTTAGGCTGAACAATGGATGGGGTATTATGTTTGCTAAAATATACCCATGGGGCTACAATTTGATAAATTTTAGCCAATCCCCATTTGATAAAATTATTTCACCTTGGGGGACCCCCGCCACACCTATAAAAGGGGGTCGTCCCCACATAGATGCTTGAATGGACCTGGTCATGGCTGGGGGTATACCATCCAATGGATGCCCCATGGTCTAATTTGTGATCAGAGTAATCCTACTGCTGATATAGGTTTAGTTGCCTGTAAAGTATTTGAAATCGTGTTACCCCAATTTATGGGGTTCCATAAGGAATTGGCCAGGGTCTTTTGGCTGATGAATTCATCATTTATAGTTAAATTGATTATGTTATTATTGGGGACTTGTAAATGTCTTATTTTCCACTTTTCGGCCGTTTTTGCCCCAAATCATTCTTATCAGAAGTCTGGAGGGCAAATGTCCAACAACAAGTGTTGAATTCAGTGCAAGGGAATCAAAACTCGACTGGACAGGTTAATCACACACAGAATAAAAAGTCCTGTTTAAAGACAGTATCCCTGACCAAATTTAACTCAAAAACGGTTGTTAAAATCATTGGGAATTTTTATTAATCAATTAAATGTTCACTGTAGTATCTAGTAAACTCAGTGGCTCTTGAGCTTTCTCAAATATATCCTCCTACTTCTCTTCAATTTATTCCAGGAAAATTATTTTCTTGCAACTTTTCTTTCTCGTTGAGAAACACTTTTGCAACCTATTCAATTCAAGACTAAATCTAGTTTGATAATATCATTGAAGGGATTAATCTGCGCCCATGTCTGGGAGCAGTTGGGCAAGCAAGGCAAGAGGAGCAGGCGGAAGGCCCGCGGCCTCTAACGTTTGAAAATGCCCTGGAGAATCTGGCAGAATAGAAAAAAATCTAAAAAAACTGGCAGTCACAATTTCCCCGGAGATACTCGCGTGGCAAGCACGATGCAACCAGTACATCATCACGCCACATTCCCAGCCACTTTCGTCGGTGGAATTCGGAGTCCATGTGTATCTGGACATCCAAAAAACGGCCCTATGGGAAAAATTTTGTGAAGATGTAAACAAAATTTTCCTGACCGTGGTGTACGTTGCACCTCACTCCATGTTGCGCGGTTGGCTGGACCTAGGTTTTGAAAGCAAAATAGCAGCAGACGAGGCTGCAGCGGTGCACATAGTGGTCAACCTCCCTGAAGGGCAATGAATCATCAAATAAAATGCACCAGATGGACGAACTCAAACCAAAATTTTCCTCACGTTTGACTTTTTGCCTACTATGGTAAAACGTGACATTTTGGAGCAACACCTGAAAGATGGCCTCACCATATATGGCGAAATACAATCTTTTGAAATGCAACGTTTCACGCTGATGCCACACCTGTGCACTGGCAAAGCCATCGCAGTTATGACCCCAACCGAGGAGATCGTGAAGGACCTAACCCAGATACCGCACTCCACCTTTATTGACATTGCAGGGCATACCACCCACTCATTCCAGGTAACTGTGGACAGCGCGCCCCCCATTTGCACCCACTGTGACACATTCAGCCATAAGGCGCACACATGCCCCATCAAGGAGGGCGTCACATTCCAAGAGCACCCCTCGGCGGCCATGGCTAGCGCAGAGGCGCACTATGAACCAACCGCAAGCACCAAAGAGGCTTTCCCGTGGGGAGCACAAGGCTGCTACCTATTGGTAAAGCCCATCTCTTTGCAGGAGTGGAAGAAGGCCAAGCAGGCCCATAGGGCCACAGTCAAGGAAACGGCCAAGGCCAACACCACCATCCCACACTCACAACGCCAGGAGGACATGGAGACCTTCGCGGCAGAAGCAACTCAGGAATCCATCACCCAATCAGATTGGCAGGCCCATGCTGAATGGGCCACTCAATCCGAGGATCCAATGGGAGATTCGATCTCACCCAATTGTTGTACCCAAGCCTCAGTCAAAACCAACTTGGGACCTATCCCAACCAAAAATTTTTTTTTTGCCCCACTCGATGGTGCACCAAACTTATAACACCACAAAAAATTTGTCCAACGTCGGGAAAACAAAAAGCGAAGGCCAAAGCCAACGCGACTCTTTCCACAAAAATTAACAAAAACCCCGATAGCATTGCTGCTAATACCCATGCTGCTGTGAAAGCCCGTGGGGACCTGGTAGAGGCTGGTGGGCCTGGGGCCCACCCCCTCGCACCTTATGTGCGAGGGGGAAACCTTCACTCTAGGGATGCTGAATATCGGCGGACTCAAGGCCTCCCTGTCCCAGGCTAGGAAGCTGAGTTTTTTACAAAACAATTTACCCGTAGATATCCTGGCAATCCAGGAGTCCCACTGTCCACGAGGTTCTGAGGAAGCTTGGAAAACAATGCTCCTACCATCCCTATCCTTTTGGTTGAAGCACTGTGGGGTGCTAATCTGGAAAAACAATTTTTTCAAATTCACATCTTCAGAAACATTCCTAAATGGCTGAGTGCTCATTGTCACCTTCTCATGGGCCGATGTTGCACACACAATCGTCAACATTTATGCCCCAAACGGTGCACATGAGCATAGGGAAATTTTTCTTGTTGGTCAAATCCCTTCCGCTACCCCCCAATTCCTTCTTAGTTGGCGACATGAACTGTTAGCTAACCTCACCAACGGACCAGTGGCCACCCTCACCCCACGCCCCACAGGGTCACATAGAACTTCGCGTTCTAAAAGCCACCCTTGGATTAAGGGATGCGCTGCCATGACATGCCCCACTGCTCAAAAACATGACGTGTCCCCACATCCATAACGGCCAATTAAGGTCCATGACCCACATCGACCTTATTCTAGCACCAGCGAAATTCCAACCCCACATCTCCCACTTCAAAACAACAAAATGGAATTCTCCAACCATCGACTGGTCTCGATAACATACCACTTACCTGTCACAGTTGCAAAGGCCCAACATTGGTGCAAAATCCGCCCCCCTGAGCTCACGTCGCCAAGAATTTCCGCGTGGGTGGAAGAGGCAACTTTGGCAGAATTGTTTGTTGCACCATTTTGAACGGACCCCATTTCCACATGGGCAACTTTCAAAGAAGACACCATCCGCCACTATTGCCATCTCTCCTCGAGACGCTCACGAGCCACATTGGCAGTTATATCATGCACGCTGGCGGAATTGGACCACTTGGAGTCCAACATTCCAGCCACAGGATATAACCCTGCATGGGGCCGGAAGTGGGTGAAGGCAGCCACCCACTTTAACGCACTTGAAAGACAACACAAACATTGGGTTTGTGTCCAATACAGGGCCACACGCATCACTAAAGGCGACAAGTGCACCGCATACTTCTTAAAAAAATTTCGCACCATGCCAGAGTGTGGCCTGCACACAGGTGCGAAGATCGGATAATTCCATTGCGGACACACTGGCTGAAGTGGCAATCAAAATGCAAAGATATTACTCCGAGTTATACCAAGCTGAACCAATTCAGCCAGCCAAAATGGCAGAATTACTCGACTGAGCTCATATCCACACCATTTTCTGATACCCGGAATAATGAACTTAATTACTCTGAATGAATTATAGACAGCCATTCGTGGTGCGCCAAACTGAAAATGGCCAGGCCCAGAGGGCATTCCATATGAGTTCTACAAAAAATATAACCAAATATATATCCCCATTGCTGCTAGCCTCACTCAACCAAAGCGTGTTGGAAACACGCCTCTTACCAGGAGGACATGAGGCCTTTACTGTCACACTCTTCAAGAAAGGGGGTAGGCTTGACTTAGCCAACTGGCGCCCCATTTCTCTAACAAACACAGACACCAAAATTTTAACCAAAATCATGGCTAACCATTTAGGGACTGTAGCATCTGCCACCGTCTCCCCAGAACAATTCGGTTTCATCCCAAGAAGGTCGATTTGGGTTAACGTGCACTCTGTGGCTAATGTGTGTCAGTCCACAGCCTCTGGTGCACTTGTATTCTTGGACCAACAAAAGACCTATGATAGAGTAAACTGGGAATACCTTAGGGCCTGCCTCCATCAATTCCGCCTACCCCCCGCTTCATTAACTGGGTGATGCTGCTCATGGAATCTGCAACAATGGCAGTGCGTGGCCCAGGCTTCCTAACGGATGTAGTCCGCCCTCAAAGGGGCCTGCGACAAGGGGACCCCCTCAGCGCACTCTTATACAACTTCAGCCTTGACCCACTACTGAGAAATGTGAATGCCCACCTCACTGGGGTCCATGTGCCAGGCCAAACCCCAGTCAAGATGTTGGCATTTGCAGATGATTGCATAGTGGGGGTGTCTAATAACAAAGATGCATGTGCGCTTGAAGCCCTCATCCAGGAATATTCCCGGGTAAGCAACGCGGCACTGAACGCCTTCAAAACTGAAATTATCCTCCTTGGTCGGTTTCAGAACTGCTGGGCCCCAGCAAGTAATTCCCAACCTGGCCCATCTGCTCGCCCACGTCCACGCCTTACTAACTCAACACACACCGCTCCACTGGTGCTCCCTTGTGCCACGTCCTACCATAGGACCAGTACGCCATCTGGGCGTGTGGATGGAGGCAGGTAGATACGCGTCAGCAGTAATGAAGGGCCGTATACTGGACAACGTGATGAAGCGAATCGCCTCTCTCAGAGCCCACCCTACTTCTCTTACTGGCAGGGTTGTTCTTGCCAACTCTATGCTCCTATCCAAAGTCTGGTTCAGAGCCCACGCCATCCCCTTCTTCCCAAGCTTCTTCAAATCCCTGTATGCTTTGCTGCAAGGATGGCTTTGGACAGGCCACCCTCCACCAGTACGGCTAGAGGTCATGTATGGCCCTCATCATCATGGTGGCATGGGCCTGCTTGACTTCAAAGCCCATGCCGCCAAGATCCTGGGCACCTGGATCGCGGCCGTCACTGCTCCTACACTCCCATCCCAACACTGGTCCCGCACAGCCCGCTCCAACTTTTCCCGGGCCTTGGCCTCAATAATCCATCAAACCCCCACTCTCTGATGAAATACCTCGCATCACACACATCGGACACAGGTCCTCATGGGACAAAAACCCACTACAAACGAATCCTACTCTCCATGCGAAGCGCAGAGTGGAGAATTCGTATTAATGGACATACAACCCGAAGAGGCCGCCCCTCTCCTCAGTTCACACAAGAGGTACAGGGGCTACCCATCCATAATGAGTGATCCCCATTCGACCCCATGTCCTATCCAGGGTGGACTACCTGGACATGATGGACATCCCTTATTCCATTGAAACCCAAAAGACTATCTGGAAATACACACACCATCCTCTGCTGCAGCCTCAAGTCCACTCCCATGTGTGGCGCCGCCTGAGGCGGGTATATCATACAGCTGAGCTTTAACGCTTTACACTCATCCTGTGTCATGTGTAGCCAGTATGGAACGCTGTTCCACCGCCAGGACAAGTGCCCCACCTCTAAAGTGATATGGCGCGAAGTCCAACGTCTGCTAGGCCAGGATCAAACGCATCCCTTCAGTCTGCCAAGAGATATGTTTGCTTCATCAATGGCCTCCCCCTCCCACCCTCCCTCCGTGCTCTGGTGGTTGCAATCGCCATGTGGACTATCCACACGATTGTCTTGGATGCCATCGCTGGCTCCATCCCCACCCTCCCAGAAGCTGTCCACAGATTCTGGTCTCATTTGGTGGACCACTTACAAGCGTGGATGTTTGGATATCTCCCTTTGCGTCGCTGACAGCTGGTCTCCTCCTGGTTCCCAGTCTGGTTCATCAAATCAGACCCCTTCCTCCACACGTGCTCAATAGTGGCTACGGCCCCTTCACACGTCCCCCTCCCTCCCCATAAGTGGCGTTCCCGCTGGCAACAAGAGATAGCATCGCTTCTCTGGGGTGCCTCCCCTGGTACTAAGTTTTGTCTCGTCTGAGTCATATTCGGAAGTGTCCGTCCCATGGTCAGCCTTCCTCACAATAAATTAAAAAATTATTTTCTTGCCATCGACATTCCTTGTCAGGTATTCTCATTCCACCCAAAATCTCATTGGTGCTTTCATTATTTACCAAGCAACACTCCAAAATTGTTAAACTAAATGGGTGATATCTAAATATGTCCAAGGAAGCAAAAATAGATCTTGGCGTATTTACTTGGAGAAAGAGGTAATCCGCTGAATATAGCTTATTCATTGGTGAATGTCCCTAAATATAGAGTCCTATTATTGAAGGTTTTATATTGACAAATGGGCAGTGTAGAATGATGCTTCGGAATAATTTAGAGGTGATAATATCTTTGGGGCCATAGTGTCAATGACTGTTAAGTTTGTAAGAAAATGAGAGATTTGCCTACGGGGATTTAGGTATTCAATTAATATTAACACAATCTATTAGGCTTCTACATATTTAAACTAAGCCCATGTGCCAGGATAAGTACATTAGCCTATAAATCCGCTATCTAGTATTAGTTAAAATATGACAATAAATATTATAATGTAACATGTCTAGATGGTATGTCAAATCACTTACAACAACGAGTTTTCCCCTTCATTTTTACAACATAAAAACCCCGCACTCTGCCTACAGTAGAGTGCTGGGTTATTTTGTACCTTCCTTAATAAGCATCTTATTTCAAAAACTGACTCAGACCAATTTCAAATGTTATTAAGTTGAAATAATTCTGTCTTTTCTGACAATTGCCATGACCAATGGAAGGTCCCTACTTGCTATTCTCCACAATAGCAGTCACCATTTCTTTAGTGGTTTCAGTACTGGCCTCCTTATTGAAGACAGCCAAGGAGTCCACCCTGGGGAACTGACGACCATACAATCCCCCACCAAGGATATGCAAGGAACAATCCTTGCCTGAACAACAAGCTAAACTGACCAAAGAGAGTTATTGTGTTCAAAACCTGACCAAATGGAACACTACGCCAGATTAGAACTCCAATAAAATCTCCAGCAGATATGAATAGAAGCCATGGCTCTCAGCGTAAAAGTTTTCTTGACTGTAGCTGGGGTTCAAAAAAGGGCTTGAAATGTAAAACTAGCAAAGATGTCAATGAAGATAAAAAGATAGGTTGTTAAACTATTTTACTGAGTTACAGGAATTTTTTATAGGGTGAGTGGGGACATGATCCTTAGAGGACCTCCATTGCCCCATACATTAAAATCTTTCAATTCCTTCTTGATCAACCACCTCGTTGATTACCTCATTGTTATTCATTGTCTTCATGACTGTGATGGCGGAAGCTGTGCCTTTCACGGTTCAGGAAGTGGAGGTGCAATTCCAATAGGTATCTCCATTGATTCATAGGAGTGTGATGCTTTCTGACCAAAACTCTCATCAGTGCCTTCAAAGACGTGTTTCAATTTTTAGCTCAAAAGTCGACTCATCAAGGCTTGATTTGGGAATAGGGATCTCAGCTTACACATCATCTCAAATCCTGACAATGGTAACCATCCTTCAATACCAAGTGCATGCTCAGATTAGCCCCAACTTTGAACTCAACTCAGAACAACCAACACAAGGTCCTCATCCAAAAAATTGGTTCTCCTACAGCTTTAGTAGGCATGGGTGAAAATGTTGCTAGTTACAGCTTAATAGTCAAGATGGGAATGATGTTTATTATTCTATAATTTCTGCACCTCTCCTAGCAGATCTTACTATCACATTATCAGTACGGTGATGCCATATGGATTATAGATGCTAATGTGGTTATAGAAGTATCCCAATGGAAGTCAAGTCTTACCTTGGCACACCAAATGTCTAACATAATAAACCAGCCACTTAATACAGAAGTGATGTCAATGGGCAAATACATGTTGAATCTGTGCCTAGTTTATTGATGAAAAAAGTCTATACAGCCTTACACTCTCCCTCCTTACATGCTGGTCATGGATTATGCTAATCAAATATATCAAACAAGTGCTCATAGCCTGGGAAGCACAACTGATCTCCCCCTTGAGCGCTCAAGTTTGCAACGTGATGGTAGTTGGGCCCACCTTCTGCCACTCAGATAGGATAGCTCAGCAGGTACTGGGAGCAAGTTTGAACTATGTCTGTGAGCCACCCTAATGGGCAATGTGGAGATCTCTAAGGAACAGCAATCAGTGGCCCTACTTGATGCTCTACAAGGAGATGCAAAACCATGGCTCGCACAGTATTTTTAGAGTATCTACCTAGGGTAGTCTCCTGTCACTCTCTTTAGAATTGTCTTGTCAATAGTGGCCACCCCAGCATCTAGACCCCAACTAATCTACTCCTTATACATCTGACATACCCTCACCCCAAGTTTGAACAATCACATCAAGGCTTCAAAGCATATAATTGATTCCCTTCAACTCCCAGAGGATATTGCCATTGCTGCCTTCTGGGCCTCCCTCAACCATGGGGTGAGCTCACATGCAGCGTGGTACAATGGACCTCAGACCTTGGAGGGAGCATACAGACTGGTTCATCAAATTGAATCCCACCTCAGGTAAAAATGGAATAGGAAACTGACCCTTCCAAGGCCCTTCCACCAGACTAATATCCACCATCTCCCACCCACAACAATGGCATGCTTATGCTAATGGACAGAGAAGAGAAGGCGTCTGGATGTGAAAATGAGGAGCTAGACCAGACCACTGACAGCATAACTGAGTCCAACTCAGCGGATGAGTACCACCCAACAATCTACTCCCAGGCGCTAGCAGTACTCACCCTCGCCCCCTTTGCCCCCATACATCCCTAATTGAGCGAAAGATCTGAGTTGGTACCACTCTCTCCCATGACCCAGAAAACACACTTAGACTACGCTTTGGATAGACAGTCATCCCCACAACTGAGTGGTCATCACAATGTACTGTGAAACTCCCTGAGATTATGGTGGTAAATTCTAACCCCCAAAGGCCTAACTTCATGAACCTCATTGAAAACATGGCAAATAGACCCCCGAGTACCCTCTTCATCATGGTAAACCTGGAGGCCCCAACGGTGTCCCCTTACTAACTTGAAATGATGGAGCAAATTAAAGAAGAATGCTGCTGTAATCTGATCATCAATATCTAAATCATGTATGCCTATTGAAGGATTCAAAAAACACTACTTTGCCACACTATCCTACACCCAAGCGGTGGCAATGCCTTCCCAATTTCTGAAAAACCCTGAGACCAAGACAAGTTGGCAACAGACATAGATACCAAACATGATGCATGCGCCATTAATAGCTTCAGTAATTACAATCACGCTTACTTTTTGTTCACTGTAGATACTACAGTGGTATCAAGGTGAGCGGTAATAAACGCCTTAGTGGACACTGGCACATCTGGTAACTTCAATGACCTCAATTTAGCCCAGGCACTAGACCAAATTGCTACCATGGGGGCCCCTGGAATGGGAGCCTCATGCATATTGATGATTAACTGCCCCTTCATAAGCTTTTACATTTCTCGGCCTATGAGCACCACTTCCACGCCAATTTCTTGGAAATACCAGGTTTTCGCTTTTTTATGATCATGGACGTGGGTGGTGGCGCCTGCAGTTGTTTTAATCAACCTTGACAAGAACACTCTTGCTTTCACTTCCTTATACCACATAAGAAAAAACCTCTACCCTACCTTGATGGAAGGCAATGTCATCAGTGACTGTAGAGTACACCCAACCAATGGTATCTTAGAATTGTTACAATGCCTCACATCTTTGAGCCCTATAAGTGTAAGTCCTGGGGACCAGCCCCTACAACTGGATAGGGAGCAACATCCCTTTCGGATAAAAAGGGGCCCAAAGGCCCAAGTGGACCCCTGTCACTGTTAAGCGACTTGGAGCACGTGGTAGATGAGTGCTGGGTGAGTGCCCTTCCCCCTAAAGATAATCAGGTCTCTCCCCTCCCCCTCCTCAACCAAGGTAAGACTAATAGAGGGGAACTGCCAAGAGATTATGCAAGCCAGGGGCCATGGGTGGGCCCCTGGGACCCCTCACTCACCAGGGAATACATACCAAAATCTTGAGGAAATAGCCAGAGCTAGTATTGGAGCCCAGTCTGCAAATTCTGGGCTGAAGGAGCTGGTCCAGACTGGCTGGGTCCAAAAATCAGATCGGCACATGATTTGGGTTTTGAACCAGGTTACAAGCAACTAGGACCAGTTGCCTCTACCCCCCAGGATGGATCCAGGAAGTTTGGATCGTGTAAATAATCAGATTGAGAGTTCAGACCAGGTTGCAGCCAACCCAGCATCAAGGCCACAGCCCCCTGGGACAAATCTGGGGAATCTGAACTGTGTGAACAGCCTGACTCAAATGGTCAGGGCCCAGATAGGTACCATCAACTTGGTTTGGCCCCAAAAACTGGAAAAATATGCAAAAGTTTTTTTGATTTTTGGCAAGATTTTGGACATCCCCCACCCTCCCACCCACCAGCCAACCATATCCCATCGCTGATCCCCAATCACCCAATCCCTTGGCATCCCCACTATGAAATTCTCCCAATACTTAAGGCAACTGCCCTGCCGAGGGGCAGTTGTCAGTTCATTCTCTAATCTTCCCATGCTTGTGTAAAATAAAATCAAATATCCTGAAAGCCCTGCCGCGGACTCCGCCTATTTATTTTTCAAAAATTCCGCCAATAAATCCGGCGAAGCGCGCTGCTGTCCAGATAATCATCCTGATGATCGCTGAATGGGTCATCCAGTCACTTGACCCTGCCACGTGGCAGCGGATTATATCCATCATGAACTGCCTCACCTCTGATGATGGAGTTGATTCTCCATCCATTTTTGCGCACCCATCCAATGTGAATCCATCCGTTCACTTTGCCGCTGGGATCTCTGAGACTGCTCCCCTATTAGAGCAGCCTCAGGGCGCTCTTGCCCCAGTGCTCGCGAGCTCAGCCCCCACACCTGGCTCATCTGCCACTGGTCCCATCCACCTGAGGGCTCTGGAGCACCCCGCCCAAGGGGAGCTCAGCCCTAACGCTTGCCGTGGGTCCATTTTCCTCTCTGACAGCACCCCTGTCCACGCTGGACCCTGCGCCACCCCTCCCTGGCGCACAGACTCACCTACTCACACCCAAAGGCCAGCAACCACGAACCCTGTTGGAGTCATCATCCTCCCCGCCTTTCCCGCCCTTGGGGGTTGCCCCCTCAAGACTCGTAGTTTCCCCCATTGCTTCCATCTGGTTTGCCTTGGGGGCCTTCAGTACATTAATGAATCTTTACTTTCCTCACAGCTCCAATAGATCTCCCCTTCTTCTAGTCGCATGGACCGCTGTGCCCTTAGCATTCTGGGCTCTCCACTAGGTGCTCAAACACCCTGACTGGGAGCTCAGTCTAATTCTTATCAGCCGCATCCATGAAATAATGAACCAACCATTAAACTCGGCCTTCTCCGCCCTCCTCACTGGCACTGGAGAAGCGTTGGCCTACGCCCTTACCCTAAATGTACTCTCTCTTTGCGACCTGACCTTCTCCTGCTGGTCAGCTACCTTGTTCATCCAAGCGTGCCGCCAGGTTGTGTTGAACTGGTCCCTGCCCCGCCGAGCCCTGGCAACAAGTGTCACCCCATCAGTCAACATGATAGGGTTGAGAGTCCCCCTATCCCTTCTGATGAGATAGCAGACCAAATCCTGGGTGTCCTGGAAGAACTTCAGGTGCGCTTTACCGCTGATGGGGGAAATCCCCTCTCCCCTCTGATGCCCAGCAGAGCGTAGCTCTCCTTGATGCCCTAGATGGGGACGCCCGCCACTGGGTCAGGGGAGTGCTCCGCTCTGCTGCTAAGTCTGGGAACCCCACCCCTCTACTGGCGCTGGTCACTTTGGCAGTCCAGGCCCCTGAGTCTAGACTGGCGCGCCTCCTCCAGTCTCTTCACACTAGGACAGACAGCCATGGACCTACCCTCCCTGATCAAAGCCTTTATGGTCCTGGCTCCCACGGTGCCCATCCCTCCCAAAATCGCCATCTCCGCCTTCCAAGCTGCCTTGGACCCCACTGCGGCCGCCCATGCATCTTGGGAACCCCTCCCTGGGTCCTTAGAAATTGCATTCTCTGTGGCTCATGCAATTGGGGCCAGGCCCTTCCATACCCCGCGTGTGCTGTTGCAGCTCTTGAGGTACTGCGTGCCACCCCCTCTCCCCCTGCCAGTGGTCGCGGCCAAGGGAAGTGTCCCCCAGGCCTCGCCACCCTCTGCGCCCCTCTGTACCCACCTTGGGTGCCTACCCCTCAGAAGAGCCCCTGCCTGCCACACCCCCTGCTCGCACCCCAGATCAGGAGAATGGGTCCTCAATCCCCAGAGTTCAGAGCCTGCCCGCTTGGTGCTATCACCCCCCAGTTAACCCAGAGGCCCCCTTCAAAGAGAGTGGAGCAGGCATACGCATCAACCCTCGCTGCCCCATTTGGGACAAGGATGAAGCAGAAACCCCTCCCCAGTTACAGACCATGCTCAGCGCCTCTTGGTCATCTCTTCTGATGATGGGTCATGCCCCCTCCTCAGCTGCCCTCTCTCTCACCCATCCCAATAAAGAGGATCAAGCCTACTTCTTGTTCCTTATCTCTTTCCCCTCAGAGTCAGGTGAATTTACTGTGCAAGCCCTCCTCGACACCAGAGTGTTAGGCAACTTTATTGACCTCAGTGTGGCGCATTCCTTGGACCTGGCGATGGAAGAAGCCTCATCAGTCCTGGGCGCCTCATCAGAGCCCATGAAGTCTTACTACATCCAACGCCCATTGCACTTCTCCGTTCACGATTTTGGGTTTAGTGACCACTTCTCATCTGTACAGGACTTGCTCTATCCCATGATCTTGGGGGTGGGCTGGTGGCGGTGACAGCAGGTCCGCATTAATCTTGCAAATAACTCCTTGTTGTTCTCAAACCTCAAGTTGAGTGGAGAGTTTCCCTTGTTAAAAACCCTCCCCCTGGGCACATCCTTTGGCTCCATTTCCCCCCTGATCCCACTCCTATCGACCTCCCTTTGGACTTCCCACCCTTCCTAACCCCCTATAAGTCCATCTTTGACATGTCGCTGGCTTCCAAGCTCCCCCTACACTCCGAATATGACCTAACATTTCAGTTGACAGTCAACCTAGTCTAGATCAACTGCCCCCTCTACCCCTACACTGAGGAAGAGGAAAAGGCTTTGGGGACTTGGCTAGACAAAATGTTAGAGAAGGGGTGGCTTATCAAGAAATCTTCACCTGTGGCCTCCCCCATAGTTTTCGCTTAGAAATCAGATGGCACCCTGCACCCTTGCATCGACTATGGCCACCTCAACAACATCACCATCCCTGACCCCTACCCGTTACTCTTAAGAAAACCATCGCCCAAGCCATTGTCAAATCTGGGTCTTCTCAAAGTTGGATCTGGTAAACGCCTTTAACCAGGTGAGGGTGGCGAAAGGACAAGAGTGGCTCACAGCTATCCGCACCCGCCGGGGTCTTTTTCAGTTCATAGTGATGCCCTTTGGACTGAAGAACGCTCTAACCACCTTCCAACGCCTCATCGATGATGTGCTTGGGGACTTGCGCTTCTCATGCGCTGTAGCCTACAATGATGATATTCTTATCCACTCCCCTACCCCAGAGCAACACGCCAAGGATCTAGAAGCAGTGGTGGCAGCCCTCCACAAGGCAGGGCTCTTCATAAAACCCTCAAGTGCGAATTTTTCCAGGATGAAGTGACATTCTTAGGTAACCTCATCCTGAAGGATGGATATGCTGTTCCCCCTTCTAAGATCGGGGCGATCCAGTCTTGGCCTACCTCACCTACACAGAAGCAACTTTAAAGTTTCCTCGGCACATCACCTTCTTAAAAAATTCAATCCCAGCCCTCGCCCAACTTGCGGCACCCCTTTACCCCCTCACTGGGAATAACGCCCCTCCAAGTGGCCCCCAAAAGCCAGCAAACATTTGAGTCTATGAAAGAGGTTTTCATCACTTCCCCAGTCCTGTGGCATGCCAACACCTTCCGCCCCTTCATTGTAGCCTGTGACGCCTCATCAGTGGTGGTGGGCGCCGTGCTGCTACAGGAGCATGAGGGGGTCGAGCACCTAGTGGCCTACTACTCCTAAAATTCACTTCCACAGAATAAGCGTGGCCAATATATGCCAAGGAGCTAGTGGCAGTGGCATAGTCGCTCACCCATTGGCGATACCTCCTGCAGGGTGCCCAGCACGAATTACCATTCATACTGACCATAAGGCATTACTATACTACCACATACCCAGATGTTGGGGCACCACCAAACTCGCACATACCAGGACCTATGTGGTTTCAATTTAAATATGAATTAATAAAAGGCCCCTTGAATGTGTTGCTGGCCATGCTCATCTGGAACCCATCTCTTTCACCCAATGGTGGAGAGGACCTTCTAGAGCTTACTACTGTGGTTCCCCCCTCCAAAATTCTCTCCTTGGCCCCCCAATGGTAGCTTTTGACAACCTTGCCCTGACGCCCTGTTCCTCCTCCGCGTCCTCGCTGCTCAGACCTGTTGCCCCAAAGGATTAGAGCTTTGTACTGACTTAGAGTCTACGAGTCAGAAAAGAGCCCCATATACTTTGTGGGAGGGAACCATCTGGTTCTGCGATTAGGTTTGGGTCCCACCATCCCTACATAACTGTGTTATCGAGAAACATTATGTCCCCCAGACTGTTGGGTACCCTCGGCATCAAGATGTGCGCAGATCTTGTAAAGAGAACTTATAATTAGCCAGGGTCCTCAAAGGACATTCCTTCCTGGATCTCCCGCTGTGTCACCTGCGCCTGGGCAAAATCAGATTGTTCTGGGAAAAGGGGTTAACTACACCCCCTGCAGCAGGCTGAAGGCCCATGGACCTCAGTCTCAGTGGACTTCATTGTGGAGCTCCCCCTCTAATGGCTCAGATGCTATCATGGTAGCCGTAGATCGATTTACCAAGTTTGCACTCTTCATTCCCTGCCTCTCCTCTATTACTGCGGTGGAAGAACAAATTTATTTGTCAACCATGTCTTTGCCATGTTTGGTCTCCCCAAAGAGATAGTGAGCGACAGGGGACCCCATTTCACCGCCCAGTTTTGGGAAGAGTTGCTA
This sequence comes from Massospora cicadina, assembly GCA_022478985.1. NCBI lineage: Eukaryota > Fungi > Entomophthoromycota > Entomophthoromycetes > Entomophthorales > Entomophthoraceae > Massospora > Massospora cicadina. Next base: position 44,442 of record JAKSZP010012386.1, read on the forward strand.
ACCCTCCTCAACATCAAGCCCTGAAGATCTACTGCCTACCACCTCCAGTCTGATGGGCAGACTGAGTGGGTCAACCAGGTACTGGAACAGTACCTGCGTTGTTATGCAACAGACTCGCAGAACACTTGGGCCAAGGACCTGCCTTCTTGCACAATTTGCGTATAACAATTCACTCCACACCTCGACAAACCTCTCCCCCTTTGAGGCCACCCTGGGTTACGACCAATCCTTCCAAATTGGCCCCAGCTCTCCTCAGCAGTCCCTGCAGCTAAAGCCACATGTGTGCACTCCGCGAGACACCAAACCTGGTTTGTGAACATTTGACAAAGTCCATCGAGAATTACAAAAAGTTTACTGACTGGAAGCGCCTCCCTGGATATGAGATCAAAGTCAGCTCCCTCATTATGCTGGACACCTGTGATCTTCCCTTAAAAGCTGGCACCCGGAAACTTGCAGCCAAATGCTATGGCCCCTTTGAGGTAGAGAAAGACTTGGGAAATGGAGCCTATCATTTGAAGCTTCCCGCTCACTGGAAGCAGCATAATGTCTACCACATCTCCTCCTGACCCCCTTCAAAGGGGAAAGGCCAACATCACCAGAGCCAATCATCGTTAGGGAATCCCAGGAAGTGGAGGTGGAGGCTATCCTGGCTTCCAAGAGGTCCTGCAGATCCGTCCAATACCTGGTTGCCTGGAAAGGCTACCCCTCTTATGAGAACAGCTGGGTGAATGCATACAATTATGCAAATTGCAAGGACATGATATAGGAATTCCACAACTCCCACCTGGCAGCCCCTGTCCCCCCAGAAGATCGCAGCCATCCTGGCCATAAAGCTCTCAGAGAGGCACAAAAACTATGCCCTGGTCCATGCCCCAGGTGGGGGCCTCCTCCCTGTCAAAAAAGAGAAAGGATAGTGTAAGTCCTGGGGACCAACCCTACAGCTGGATAGAAAGCAGCATCCCTTTCGGACAAAAAGGGGGCCAAAGGCCCAAGTATACCCCCTGTTGCAGTTGAGCAACCTGGCGCATGTTGTTGATGAGCGCTGGGTAACTGCACTTCCTCCTAAAGATAATCAGATCTCTCTCCCTCCCCCTCCTCAACCCTGGTAAGATTAACAGAGGGGACCTGCCAGGAGATTATGCAGGCCAGGGGCAATGGGCGGGCCCCTGGGACCCCTCACTCACCAGGGAAAACATACAGAAATTTTGAGGAAATAGCCAGTGCTAGTATAGGAGCCCAGTCTGAAAATTCCGGGCTAATGGAGCTGGTCTGGACTGGCCAGGTTCGAGAATCAGATTGGAACTCAATTTTGGTCTCAAACCAGGTTACAAGTGATTTAGACCAGTTGCCCCTACCCCCCGGGATGGATCTGGGAAGTTCAGATCACATAAACAATCAGATTGAGAGTCAGATTGGGTTGCTGATGATCAAGCAACAAGGCCACAGCACCCTGGGACAAATCCAGGGAATCTGTACTGTGTGATCAGCCTGACTCAAATGGTCCTGGCCTGATTTGTACCATCAACCTGGTCTGGCCCCAAAAATTTAAGAAAGTCTGCATTGTTTTTTGAACTTTGCCAAGATTTTGGGCATCCCTCCACCCCCCCACTCATCAGCCAACCAAATCCCATCACTGATCCCCAATCACCCAATCCCTCAGCATCCCCACTATGCAATTCTCCCAATACTTAAGGCAACTGCCCTGCCGAGGGGCAGTTATTGGTTCATTCTCTATTCTTCCTGCGCTTTGCATTAAAAATAAAGTCCAGATACCCCAGACGCCTAGCTGCAGACTCCAACAATTTATTTTTTTTAATAATTCCACTGATCAATCTGGCAAAGCATGCTGCCACCCAAGTAATCATCCCGATGATTGCTGAATGGGTCATCCAGTCACTTGACCCTGCCACGTAACAGCGGATTATATTCATCATGAACTGCCTCACTCTAGATGATGGAGTCAATTCTCCGTCCATTTTTATGTACCCATCTAATGTGAACCCATCCGTTCACTTTGCCACTAGGATTTCTGAGAATGCTCCCCTCTCAGAGCAGCCTTTGGGCACCCCGCCCTGATGGCCGCAAGCTTGGCCCCCACACCTTGCTTGTCCGCCGCTAATCCCACCCACCTAAGGGGCCCAGAGTCCCTGACCAAGGGGGACTCGGCTCTAATGCTCATTGTGGGCCCATTTTCCCCTCCAAAAGCACCCCTGTCCACGCTGGACCCTGTGCCACCCCTCCCTGGCGCACAGACTCACCTACTCAAACCCAAAGGCCTTCAACCGCGAACCCTGGAGGAGTCATCATCCTCCCCGCCTTTCCCGCCCTTGGGGGTTGCCCCCTCAAGACTCGTAGTTTCCCCCATTGCTTCCATCTGGTTTGCCTTGGGGGCCTTCAGTACATTAATGAATCTTTACTTTCCTCACAGCTCCAATAGATCTCCCCTTCTTCTAGTCGCATGGACCGCTGTGCCCTTGGCATTCTGGGCTCTCCATTGGGTGCTCATAAACCCTGACTGGGAGCCCAGTCTAATTCTTATCAGCCACTTCCATGACATTGGCCAGCTTGCGAACCTGTTTGGCCATTTTTCGTTCTTTTGGGGAAATAGGGTCAATTATTTTATATTGCCCGTGTTCTCCCCAGGTGAAGGCTTGTGTAGTATCTATGTCTTTTGCATACTCTGAGTCATTTTCGCCCATTTCCTCCTCACAGAATTCCATTTCTCTCAGGCCTTCTTTTATGAGGCAGGCGTAAATCTTGTTCCAAAAGCCTGGTAGTGGTTGCATATGGGTGGTGCGCTTTCCACTGTTGTGTGGAACAGCTGGGATTTTTCCCCATTAATTGTGAAGGATGCTATGTGAGGAATTTTTGTAATATCCTCTTACATCCTGTTCTGGGGAAACAATTGCTATTGCCTTTCCAGTACTAAAGGTTGGCATCAGCTGAAATCTTTTCATCACGAATTGTTTGATTTCTCCATAGGCTTCCAAGCCTTCTCGCAGATGTCTTTTGACTAATGTGCGGCCAGTGTGGTCGGAAGAAAATCAAAAATTATAAAAATGTTTTTTGATTCAGTCCAATAGGTGCATTTGGTCTGAACCAAACGTTGTCCATTGGGAAGGTTGAGTACCACTCTGACCTTCGCTGCTTCATTCACTTCTTCTGCGGTCTTGAACCCAACATCTACCCAACCTCTGAGATAGTACGGGTTGTTAAGTATACCGCATATGGGAAAAATTTGTGTTTGCTTTGCTGAACTTTTCCCACATTGTCAGTGTTTCTACGCCCAGGAAAAGAAATATCCCTTGTTCCACCAATGATATTGGTTGCGATTGGGATACTTCCATATAGCTGCAGTATTTTACCAAAAAATTAACAAAACCCGCGGGGGCGCCACCTCAGGTTTTTTATTTTTACTGAGATTTTTGTTTGTACCTGTGCGCTTGGTACCTTTGGGTGATTCAGGTCTGGGTCCGCTACCCTTTACCGCATTCGCCCAGCTCTTTACTTTATTATTTATACTCATCTCACCTGGTATTGATTATCAAATTGTGCTGTTTGAATCAAATCATATTACTAAAAGTGATAGTAATCGTAAAGAAAAGTTTCTATCCATATAATCTTCTTTTTTTAAGCTCACTAGTTCTATATAACTAAAAGATTGTATATATTATATATATTTTATTTAACCAAGGCAAGTCAACCAGGGGATGTGCAATACCAAAAAAGATATAGGGGAGAGGGGATGGCAAAGTGGAATTGAATTAGGCACCCCAGAGTAGATGAGCTACCCTGTTGCCAGCTGGTACCGCCAGGTGTGTGTGGGGGGTGTTGAGTACTCTACTCTGAGGGGGTTTCCCTGTTTTGAAGCAGGTGTGTAGGAAGGGGTCCGTGTGTAGGAACCATACTGGGATCCATGACTCTATGAGCCTTTGCTGCCTCAGCTTCATGTATCCATAAAGCCAGGCTTGGAAGTGTTCCAGTAGGTGGACGTGGAATCTATTAATTGTACCATGGATGGTTGGTATGGTACCCCTGAATGCATCCAAAGCAATGGTGTGGATTGTCCACATTGTGATGGATACTATTAGGGAGCGGAGGGTAGGTGGTATTGGGGACTTGATCTGGAGAGTGAGGAGGCTCCTTGAGATGGAAAGTTTCTGGTTTTTCTGGATTCTAAGCAGGCGCGCAACTTCCCTCCATATGGCTCTTTATGGAAACACGCTTTGAGGGAGTGGTGTAGGGTGCCTTCCCCTCCACACACTGCGCATTCTGCATGGAGAGAGTTGGCGTGATCTGCGATACTGTAAGTTCTTCTAAGGCAGCGCCAGGTGTTAGCTCTTACCCTTGGCTGGAGGAGCGGATGGTGTGTCAGCCTCCATATTGCCTTCTGCTGTGTGAGGTCGTATGGGATGTCTTGAACGTCCAGGTAGTCTATTTTTGCTATGTCTATGGTCCCATCGTGAGTGTCCCTCTGGGAGTTTCCTCTGGGTTCTTTAGCGTAAATTGGGCTCTGGGTCTGCCCCTCCCCTGACTATTTCCTGTTATAGTGACGGTCCACCCCATGTGTTGGATGGTACAGAGGAGTTGTTTGAATTGTGGGGGAGTTCCGTGAGGGCCCACTGCAGTGGGGTGGTTTATGAGGTATGTGAGCAGGCTTGATGGGTTGTGTGGGTTGGATAGTTTCAGCGCCTGTGCAAAGTTGTCCCTCGCCATCTCTGGAGCAGTGTTGTTGCGGGAGGTCTGGGGCAAGGACTTCCTTTATCCAGGTTCCTAGCATTTGGTTGGAGAGGACCTCAAAGTTCATTAGGCCCATGCCTCCACTAGAGCGTGGGCCAAAAAGTGTTTCCACCCTTACAGGTGGCCGGGTCCCAGGCCACAGCCAGCCCTGGATGAGTGCGCAGTTTGATGATATGAAGGCTGGTTAGAAGGATATTGCATGTGCGGGGAACCACAGCATTTGGATGATGAGTGAGTTAGCAACTGTTACTCGCCCTGTTAGTCCTGGGATTTTTTCCCTTCAGGGAGGCAACTCGGTTGGTCATCCGCTGTAGTAAGTTGTTTTCCATTGTTTTGTTGGCGTACCCTCCTGTCTTTAGCCATACCCCAAGGTAGCGGACAGGGTTGGTTGAAGGAGGTGATGAAAAGGGTAGGATGATTGGGTTGTTCCTTCTTGGGGGGTGAGGTTTGGGTGTTGTAGTCCAGTTGTTGGTGTACTTGCCTAGAAAAATTATTTCCGTTTTTTCTTTTGTTGAGTGATGCGTTGCTCACAATGGAATGCTCCTCCATGGTGCGTTCCAGTTGGCGGGCATCATTATTGTTAGCTATACCTGTTACGCAGTCATCTGCAAAGGCTAGTATCTTGACAAGTGGCTGGCATTGTGCGGTTATTCCCATGAGGCGTGAGTCAGCAATGCGAAGGAGTGGATCAAAGCTGAAGTTGTACAGCAGTGGCCGAAGGGTCCCCTTGTTTGTGCTCTCTGCATGGTGTGATATTGTTGGTTAGAAAGCCAGGGCCGCATACAGCCATGGATGCTGATTTAGTAAGGAGCATCGCCCAGTTTATGAATCTGGGTGGGAGATTGAAGGCGCTCAGGCATTCCTTCAGGTATGGCCAGCTAACTCAGTCATATGCCTTCTCCTGGTCTAGAAATAGCAGGGCTCCAGGTGCTTTGGATTGGCATGTTTTGGCAACTGAGTGTATATTGGTCCAGATTAAGCGCCCTGGTATGAACCCAAATTGATTGGGTGACAGGATATTAAAGGCATTTGTGCCTAATCTGAATGCTAAAATCTTTGTAAGTAGCTTTGTATCTGTGTTAAAGAGTGCAATTGGGCGCCAGTTGGCCAGGTCCAATTTGTAACACTTTTTTGTACAGGGTTATAACATAGGAGTTCTGGCCGCCAGGTAGGAGACGTGTCTCCAGTAGGCTTTGGTTCATGGATGCTAGAAGGAGAGGGGCGATTTGCTTGAAGTATTTCATATAAAATTTATAGGGTATCCCATCTGGTCCTGGGCATTTCCTATAAGGTGCACCGCGGACTGTGTCCCAGAGTTCCTCCTTTGTTATTACATTTAGGAGGCTGTAGTCTGGCGGTGTGTTTTGTATTCCTGCGGTTTGTATAAATTTTTTATTTTTTGGGGGCCTGTTGGGGTGTCAAGATATAGTTTGGTGTAATAACGGTGTACTTCCACCTTGACCTCCGTTAGGTCAGTTGCCACAGTGACGTCAACTTTGAAGACCTGTGTGCACATGGGCTGGTTGCCGCGTGAGTGGAATTGAAGAAAAAATACATTGAGCAGGTTTCACCTTCTTTAATGAACTTACCTTTTCTCAATACCTTGATTCTGTGCTGGTGTTCGAATATGAGAGCGTTTGGGCGGGCTAAATTTTCCACCCATTTGTTACTCCAATTGGGGCTGTAGCCAGACTTCGGGACATTGAGCTTGAGGTGGTCCAGCTCCGCCAAGGTTCACCTAATTGTGACTGTGTTGGCAGTGTACTTTCATGAGTTGATGTGGCAAGTTTTATATAATATTTTGGATTTGAAATGCCCAGGTTTTGATGATATCTGATATGAGTGGGGATGTGAATTCTGGGTTCATGGCCTCATGTTTGACCCAGTCAGATATTTTGGGAAATTTTATGTTTTAGGTGTAGTTTACTCCAAGTTGACGCCTGTGTGGAAATTCAGGTTGGTGAGAGCTGCACCGAGATGAGTTGGTAGTTGGTAAAATTGATTTTTTGTTGTGAATTTATAAATGTTCCAGCAGTGTTTTAAGGTGCAAGGATGAAGTCGATGCAGCTCATTAATGTGAGCGTTCCCTCATGTATGTTGGGGCAGGTCATGTTGGAGTGGTGACCCAGGGGGAGGGTGTCATGTAGGCCTAGGGATGCCTTCATTGCATGGAACACAATGTGTCCCAGTGGGTATTTCCTGGTACTAGGCCATTGGTCCATGTTGGGGTTATCCCACCAGTTGAAGTCGCCCAGTAGAATGCTATCAGGTGGGAAGGTGAGTGTTGGGATGGTTTCAAGGAATTGTTTCCTCTCAGCTCCAGTACATGGTGTGTAGATGTTTGCTATAAAAATTGTTTCCTCTTGGTTTATGACCATTGCAACAAGGATTTGGCCAGGCAGATATGAGGTGGAGTTTAAAATTATTAGTTTTTTGTTATTTCTGATGACCACCCCACAGTGTGTCATCCAAACTGATAGGGGTGGTGAGACCCTGGTGGACCAGGATCCTTCTTCACCTTGTGGACAGTGTGTTTCTTGGATAGCCAAGATATCTATAGGGGATTTTGCAGGTAGTCCAATTTTTTGGCTTGGGATGTGTAAGCCCTGGCTCCATTGATGTTTAGCATCCCTATTGTTACTAAGGTGCCCATGGCGCCTCAGGAGCAGTTGGGAGGGCTGCCCAGCCCACACCCAACGCCCTTGTTACTGGTCCTGCTTCGTGTCATAGGACCAGTATATTCTGTGGCATCGTCTGATTCCGTACCTTGCATCAATTTCTCACAGAAATTGCAGTTTTTCAAAATTTTGGCATATTCTTCCACTTGCAACCCTTGGTTAATTGGTGTGGTGTGCTGATTTTTTCTGCAGTTTTTAGTGCAATTTTGGAGAATTGGGCCCCTCTTTTCCGCTCATAATGGAGCCAAATTGTTCTGCTGATTTTGCATGATTGATGTTATTTGTTAATTCATTCACATTGTTGATAAGATTTCCTTTTGGGCTTACTGCTCTGATTGGGTGAATCAGATAATTTTCTCCATGTCCTCCTCAGCTTAAGCAGTCTGTTCTGATTGATTGGCTCGGCTGATTTTCTCAATGTCTTCCTGTTTTTTTTCAGGGTTGATGGTGGAGGCCGCAAGTGCTGCCGTCTTGGTTGCTTTCCGCTTGCAGACCTTTTGCAGCATTTTGTGTGCTTTGGGTATTACTGGGTCTTTGATTAGTTAGTGCCCATCCTCTCCCCATTGGAATGCGTGGTTGGCATCTACCATTTTGCCAAATTCTGAGTCATTTTCATCCATGGCGTCATCACAGAATTCTGGAACCATGATGCCCTCCTTCACAGGGCATGCATGTTCCTTGTGTCCTAGTGCAGTGGTTGCAGATTGGCAGTGCACGTTCTGGTGTGACATGGAATGGCTCTGATATATATTATATATTATCTCATAAAAGATCTACCAAATATGTAAATTTATCCAAAGATATCTAAGAGCATTTGGAACTTCCTTTAACTGTTTTACTTTTTCTTTAATATATAAAAATATAAAAAAACATATATAAAATATATTAATGACATATAAATAATAATGCTAATTATTATTTTATTTTGGCTGAACAGTTTGTGGGTATTTAGTCTATTTGATAGACTCTATAACTTGAAGTAAGCAGATGGAAATTTTATCAACTTAATAGCCTCATTGTTCATTATCCTTATTGGTTTTGGTAAGCGGTTGGTGGTTATTTAATATATTCAATAAGCTCACTGGTTTCTGTATACATTTGGTGATTGGTTGATGTGAAGGTTTGATTAATTTGGCTTAGGGTTATGGGTTCTTAGTTGATTTGGCAGATTCAATGGTTTTGCTATAAAGTTTGGTGTTTACTTAGTTTAGTCAATTGGTCTAATTACTGTAAACCTATCAATTACAACTATCTAAATACTATACATGCAATAAACCACCATTGACTCTATAAATTTCAATATAAAAAACTAAAGTTAATCTAAAGCTATAGATTCACTAATGTCAAAATTCAAGTCTATCCAGCTATAAAAAATGAATCATAATTGACCACCATCATTTCCAATAAATTTATATAGAAAAAAGACGTCATATAAAAAATGAAATTTGATTCAAAGCTTCTAAATCAATTGAATACCCACTAAGCTCTGCCAAAACAATACCCAATCCATCATCAATGTATATAGATTTTCACTTCTTAAACATAACTTTTTTTATTATATCAATCCTTATAAAATTGGTATAATACCTTAGTTGGTGCATCCTCTTTTATTTTAATAAAAATCTTTTATAAATTGATTCAGTAGTTTTAGCGTTATGTGATAACAAAAATAAAATTTTCTAAGGGAAACCCCCTATAAAAAATCTCTAAAAAGTAGAAAATGTAATTGAGAAATTATGAATACTCATTGAATTTATTGCGAGGAAGGCTGACCATGGGATGGGCACTTCTAAATTTGACCCAAAGGAAACAAAACTTAGAACAGGGAAGGTACCCCCAGAGAAGCAAAGCTATCTCTTGTTGCCAGCGGGAATGCCACTTATGGGGAGGGGGAGGGAACGTGTGAAGGGGCCGTAGCCACAATTGAACATGTGTGGAGGAAAAGGTCTGAGTTGATGAACCAAATTGGGAACCAGGAGGAGACCAGCTGTCAGCAACGAGGTGGGAGGTATCCAAACATCCACGCCTGAATGTGGTCCACCAAATGAGACCGGAATCTGTGGACAGCTTCTGGGAGGGTGGGGGTGGAGCCTGTGATGGCATCCAAGACAATCGTGTGGATAGTCCACATGGAGAATGCAACCACCAGAGCACGGAGGGAGGCTGGAAGGGGGGAAGCCATTGATAAAGCAATCATATCTCTTGACAGACTGAAAAGATGTGTTTGATCCTGGCCAAGCAGACGTTGAACTTTGCGCCATATCACTCTAGAGATAGGATACTTCTCCATGCGGTGGAACAGCGTTCCATACTGGTCACACATGATGCAGGATGAGTGTAAAGCATTAGAGCGCTCAGCCGTATGGTACACCCGCTTCAGGCAGCGCCACACATGGGAACATATTTGAGGCTGCAACAGAGGATGGTGTGCATATTTCCAAATAGTCTTCTGAGTCTCAATGGAGTAAGGGATGTCCATCTTGTCCAGGTAGTCCACCCTGGATAGGACATGGGGTCAAATGGGGATCACGCCATCATGGATGGGTAGCCCCTGTACCTCTTGTGTGAACTGAGGAGAAAGGCCTCTTTGGGTTGTATGTCCACTAATACGAATTCTCCACTCTGCGCTTCGCATGGAGAGTAAGATTCGTTTGTAGTGGGTTTTTGTCCCGTGAGGACCTGTGGCCGATGTGTGTGATGCGAGGTATTTCATCAGAGAGTGGGGGTTTGATGGATTGTTAAGGCCCAAGGTGCAGGAGAAGTTGGAGCAAGCCGCGCGGGACCAGTGTTGGGAGGGGAGCGTAGGGGCATTGACGGCCGCAATCCAGGTGCCCAGGATCTTGGCAGCATGGGCTTTGAAGTCAAGCAGGCCCATGCCACCATGATGATGAGGGCCAAACATGACCTCTAGCTGTACTGGTGGTGGGCGGCCTGACCAAAGACATCCTTGCAGCAAAGCATACAGGGATTTGAAGAAGCTTAAGGAGAAGGGGATGGCGTGGGCTCCAAACCAGACTTTGGAGAGGAGCATAGAGTTGGCTAAAACAACCCTGCCAGTAAGGGAAATAGGGTGGGCTCTGAGGGAGGCGATGCGCTTCGTCACGTTGTCTAGAATATGACTCTCCATTACTGCTAATGTGTACCCACCTGCCTCCACCCACATGCCCTTATGGCGGACCAGCCCTATGGTAGTGCGTGGCACGAAGGGGAGCACCAGTGGGGTGGTGTGGGGTGATCTGGGAGGGCGAGCACGTGTGCAAGCAGATGGGCTGGGCTGGGAACTGGTCGCTGGGGCCCAGCAGGTTTGATACCGACCAAGGAGGATGATTTCAGTTTTAGAAGCGTTCAGTGCAGCATTACTTACCCAGGAATACTCCTGATTGAGAGCTTCGAGTGCGCGTGCATCTTTTTTATCAGACACCCCAACCACACAGTCATCTGCAAACGCCATCATCTTGACTGTGGCTTGGCCTGGCACATGGACCCCAGTGAGTTGGGCATTCACGTTTCAAAGTAGTGGGTCAAGGCTGAAGTTGTATAAGAGTGGGCTAAGGGGGTCCCCTTGTCACAAGCCCCTTTGAGGGCGGACTACTTCCGTTAGGAAGCCAGGGCCACGCACCACCAAAGTTGCAGATTCCATGAGCAGCATCACCCAGTTGATGAAGTGAGGGGGGTAAGCGGAATTAATGGAGGCAGGCCCTGAGGTATTCCCAGTTTACTCTATCATAGACCTTATGTTGGTCCAAGAATACAAGTGCCCTAGAGGCTGTGGACTGGCATGCGTTAGCCACAGAGTGCACATTGTCCCAAATCGACCTTCTGGGTATGAAACTGATTTGTTCTGGGGAGATGGTGGCAGATGCTACAGTCCCTAAACAATTAGCTATGATTTTTGTTAAAATTTTTGTATCCGTATTAGTTAAAGAAATGGGGCGCCAGTTGGCTAAGTCTAGCTTGTCCCCTTTCTTGAAGAGTGTGATGGTGAAGGCCTCTTGTCCTCCTGGTAGGAGGCGCGTTTCCAGAAGGATCTGGTTAAGTGAGGCAAGCAGTTGTGGGGATATATATTTGAGGTACTTTTTATAGAATTCATATGGAATGCCATCTGGGCCTGGGCAGAGCCGGTTTGGTGAACCGCAAATGGCTGTCCATAGTTCATTTGGAGTAATCAAATTCATTATTTCCGGGTATTGGGAAATGGTGCAGATGTGGGTTTGGTCGAGAAATTCTGTCACTTCAGCTGGCTGAATTGGATTGGATTGGTATAACTCGGAGTAATACTTTTGTATTTTGATTGCCAATTCAGCTGGTGTATCCGCGATGGAATCATCCGATCTTTGCATCTGTGTGCAGGCCTCACTCTGGCGTGGTGCAAATTTTTTTTAAAGATTATGCGGTGCACTTGTTGCCCTCTGTAATGTGTTTGGCCTTGTACTGAACACAAAACAGATACTTGTGTTGCCTTTTGAGCGCGTTGAGGTGGGCGGCTGCCTCCACCCACTTCTGGCCCCATTCAGGGCTATATCCTGTGTCTGGGATGTTGGACTCCAGGTGTGCCAACTCTGCCAGAGCACATGAGATGGTGGCTGATGTGGCTCTTGAGCGTTGGGAGGAGAGGTGGCGAGAGTGGCAGATGGTATCCTCTTTGAAGGCTGCCCATGTGGAGATGGGGTCCATGCAAAACGGTGTAACAAACTCTTTTGCCAAAGTTGCTGCTTCCACCCAAGTGGAAAATCCTGGCGATGCAAGTTTGGGAGGGTGGAGTTTACACCAATGTGGGGCCTTAGCCACTGTGACAGGTAGGTGGTAGGTTATTGAGACCATCCAGTGGTCAGAGAATTCAATTTTTGTTGTTTGGAAGTGGGAAATGTGAGGACGGAATTTTGCCAGCGTAAGGATAAGGTCTATGTGGGTCATGGACCTTAATTGGCTGTTGTGGATGTGGGGTCGCATCATGTTTTTGAGCAACATGGCTCGCCGCAGCAGCACATCCATTAACCCAAGGGTGGCCTTTAGAACGCGAAGTTCTACATGACCATGGGGGGCGTGGGAGGAGGAAGGCCACTGGTCTGTTGGTGTGTTTAGCCAACAGTTCATATCGCCAACTACAAAAGGGTCTGGGGGTAACAGGAGGGATTTGACTGACAAGAAAAATTCCTGACATTCTCATGCACAGGTGGGGCATGGATGTTGATGATAGCATGTGCCACGTCAGCCCACGAGAAAGTGACAATGAGGACTTGGCCATTGAGGAAGGATTCTGACAATAAAAAATTTGAAAAAATTATTTTTCTGAACTAGCACCCCACAGTGCTCTGACCAAAAGGATAGGGATGGGAGGAGCATGGTTTTCTAAACTTCCTTGGAACCATATGGACAGTGGGACTCCTGGATGGCCAGGATATCCATGGGTAAATTTTTTTTAAAAACTCAGTTTCCTAGCCCAGGACAGCGAGGCCTTGAGTCCAGCGATATTCAACATCCCTAAAGTGAAGGTTTCCCTCATCACACCTTAGGTGCGAGGGGGTGAGCACCTGGGACCACTAGCCTCATTTAGATCCCAATGGGCCTTCATGGCAGAACGGGTGTTTGCAGCAACGCTATCTGTAGTTTTGTTGATTTTAAAAGAAAGGTTTGCATTGGCTTTTGCCTTTTCTTTTTGTTTCCCCGACGTCAAACAAAAATTTGTGTGGTGCGGATGAGTTTGGTGCACCATTGAGTGGGTCAAAAATTTTTTCAGTTTGGATGGGTCCCAAGTCAGTTTTAACCGGAGTTTGGTTGCAGAGATTAGGTGAGATTGAGTCACCTATTGAATCCTCAGATTGGGTGGCCCAATTGGCATTGGCTTTCCAATCTGATTGGTTGATGGA
>JAKSZP010012387.1:0-57559 GCA_022478985.1 Massospora cicadina
GGATATTGTAGTTTTAGTTCGCCAAAGCTATTGCTGGCGTGGATAACACCAATGACCTGAATCATAGTGGCAGCGCACTATATGCTCCACAGTAGATGGTGGTGTTTTGCCCAGCTGTTCCATATTCTTTCTTGTGTTCCAAGTCTGGAGAGATCTTCATCTTCTTCACCAGCTTGGTTGACACAATATTGATGGGCGCTCCGCTGTTAACTATTGCCCACACCCTCAACCAATTCACTTGAATATCTATATATGTACACTCAGAGTATTGTAATATAGTATCTACTGATTTAATGGCGGCGTTATTATTCAAATCGAGTTTGAATGATTTGCGCCAATAATTCAGGAAAACGATTCCTTAATCATGCCAAGGGGAATTGACAGATTGGCCTCATCTAAACGAACATCTGCTAACTCATCTGGATTCTTGGCGGTCTGAATCTTCTCCACCAGTTGTTGGGCATACAGCCGGGCAATTATCTGAACTATCTCAGGGTCAATCTTCTTCGCCCTGGCTCTGGTCAAAGCATTTATATCCATGTTGACCACTTGGTATAGCTGATCCTGCTCGTCATATATGAACAGATTGCTAATATCTATCTCTTCATTCATGATATTGGGAGGAACAGGTTTCTCCGCCGCTCTAGACTGTTCCTTGTCTATGCAGCAGGACCTTTTCCCAAATCTTTGGCTACTGCTGTCTCTTTAGCCTGGACCACGTTAATTTGATCCTTCAGCTTTTTGCAGTGTGCGGCAAAATGTTCTTTCCCGTTACACTGGAAGCAGACCTTCTCTTTCTTATTTAACCATTTGATTTCCTTGGGCTTATTTCCTGGCACAGTTCAGTTAAAAGCCTCTTTTTCTCCTTCGCTTCCCTTCATGGGATTTGGATTTCAAACTGGATTAGACTTGAAGCTTCTATTTGGGGCATCAAACGTCGCTCCCAAAATCTTCAAGTTGTCTACCATTTGTGAGGTAGTTATCTTGGTCGCGAATACAGTAGACATCATTTGATGCAAATTGTGATAGGGCCAAAGGGCTGCTTACAGAGCGATTCTTGCATCAAAGTCATCTAACACCTTTGCTCCAGCCAGGATCTGCGACTCCTGGTAAAATTAATCTGTGAAGCTTACAAGAGACTCATCTTTACAGAATTGATTCCCATAAATTCTTGCTTGCATTTTGACATGCGGATTGGATTCCCAAACTCCTTCATTATAGCCGCCTTAGCCTCAGCATATGACCAGCTGTCCCCCTCCAAGTGGGGTAATACTAGGTTCTGGCAGTCTATGTCCAAACAGTTCATGACCATCAACGCCTTTTGATGATCCCCATATCCATTCATGGTCATGTCAAATAGTCAGAAAAACTCTGGGGCGTTATCCCAATGGAATGTGGGCAATTTAGATGTTTCTCTAAATTTCTCCAAGTCATTTCAGGCCAATTCTCTCAGTTTGGCTACTCAGCTCACTTGTGGAGTGACTTTGGGCGTCATCTCCAAAATAGCATTAAATGCAGGCGGCATATTTCTTAGGTATTCGTCTTCCCAAGTATCATATGAGGACTTCCCTCTTTGGCATCACTGGAAATATCAGGCTCACATGCACATCTGTAGGCTTTCAAATCCTCTACTTCTTTCATCAATTTGTCAATGTCTGCACCAAACTTTCTCAAATGATCGTGATCTGCTTCATGCTCTATTTTCAGGAATAGGACCTCTCAAACGAGGTCTCCTTATTTCCTCTTTGATGAGTTTACTTTGCCGAGTAACTTGTTCCCAAAGTTGGCTATGTTTTCAACTCCTTCCTCCGCCTTGGTGACTCGCTCTTCCAAGGCCACAAACTCCTGATGGTCCACTGAGTTTAAGGCATTTTGATTCACTGCGGCGATCTTGGTCCACAACTTGTGCATCTCTTCTTTTTTTTTTAGTACTAGATGGTCCCAACCCTAGGGGGGGATTCATCGATGTTTATTGAATTACGCCTGGGCTCCTAAGAGCCTGAGGCGAGGGAAGGGAGGGAGGAGGCATCAAGAAAGGGAGGGGGTTTGCGCGCCAGAGCCGTGCTGCAGTGACAACTGAGCGGGGGAGGGTTGGCGACATAGTGCAGACCTTCAGGGCCATCTCAAAGTGTACCTGAAAGTGGGTGATCATGTGTGGAAGGGTCCACACCTGCTGGTCAAAGGCAGCACGAAGGAAGGAGTTATGGATGGTCCAGATGGCTGTGGCATAGGCGAGGACACGGAGGGGTCGGTGGCAACCAGGCAATGTCTGCTCAAACATGAGGTCTTGCACAGGGTGTCCAGACCAGGGCTGAGCATGGAGGAGCGCGCGGGCCTTTGGCCAAAATGCGGCGACACCTGGACAGGTGAAAAAACGATGGAGGTGGGAGTCAATAGGCTCCACACAGCGGGGGCAGCTTCAGTGCTGGAAGGTAGGGCCAGTCCGGTCCCCTGTCCTGTATGAACAGTGGAGCACTCTCCATAAGGTGTTGGACACCTTTGCTGACAGGATGGGGTGATAGACGTCCTTCCACAATTCCTTAAGGTCAAATCTCACGGAGGGAGGGAGGAGCTCAAGGAGTCTTGGGCGGATGGGAGGACGATCTTGGGGGTTGAGGCGAGTTGTGACAACTTGTCCATTGTGCACAATTGCATGGCGACGTGGGCTGAGGCCAGGGCCTTACCTTCTGTATGGGAAGGCATGGTGGATCCGCGCGCCTACTCGTTTCAGGGCAAGGAGAGCCTGGTTCCAGTAGAGGGATGAGGATGGTTTTAGGCGATGGCCTGGGTGGTTTGTGAGCCACTCCCTAGTGAGGTCAGAGATGCTCTAGGAAGACCCAGAGCTGCTGACACTGATTGGCGGAGGGCGGGCGCCCATTGGGGCATGGGGGTCGCGTCCCAGCAGACAATCGGCCATAGGAACTTCAGGAAGATTGTGGTGGCGTGGGATCGCGTGTCCAGAAGCCCTAGGCCCCCTTCATTGCAGGGTCGGGCAATGGTTGAGAGGGCTATTGGTGGATGGTTTGAGCCCCAGATCCAACAGCGGAGGAGTACATTGAGCCGCGTATAAAAGGCATCTGTGAATGGGCAGCCGTGCGCTAGGAACCAGACTTTGGAGAGGAGGAACACATTGGCCATCAGAGCTCGACCCTGGGGGGTGATGTGCCGCCGGTTCCAGCTGGCAATCCTGAGTTAACTGCTGCAAGGAGCAAGTCCTCATTGTCTTTTAGCGCAACTCCTTGTTGGTTGGTGAGAACGCCCAGGTGACGGAAGGTACCGCGCTCAGGTTCAATACCAAATGGTGGGGGGAAGGTGGGGGAGCCGACCTGTACAACTGTTGTCTTGGAGGTGTTGACCATGGCGTTGGACGCCTTGGTGTACCTCTCAATGGTCACAGCAGCGAGGGCAACATCCCCAGGGCAGCCAAATGCAATGGCAGTGTCATCTGCAAATGCCATGGTGTGTGGGGCTTTACCTGGGACCAGAATCCCTGTTAGCTTGTCCTGTAAGGAGGCCAAGAGGGGGTCAAGGGTGATGTTAAAAAGGATAGGGCTCAGGGGGTCCCCTTTCCGGAGACCTTGTCCAACTGGTACTGCCATTGTAAAACCCATTGGCGCCAGGACTCTGGTGTGGAGCTGGTCATAGAGCGCTGATATCCAGCGCCTAGCTGCGGGTGGGAGATGGAAGCGGGCCAGGGAAGCATCAATATACTTCAGGCTACCCGATCATATGCTTTCTCCATATCCAGAAGAGCCACAAAGCCATTCACCTTACGAGAGTTAGCAGTCAAAGTCACGTGAAGGTCATTATAGTTGTCCCATAACGACCTCCCCAGAATAAAACCGTACTGGGATGGGGAGAGGCGAGGTGACACCCATTTGGTGATGCGGTTGGCCAGAAGCTTCGTGAAGAGCTTGTGGTCTGTGTTGATCAACGCTATGGGGCGCCAGTTCGCCAGGTTCTCACGGTCTGACTTCTTGTGAATGAGGGTCGTGATTGAGCCTCTGGAGTCGGGGAGGGGGGTTCCGTCCGGGCCTGGAGGCTGCCATTCACCAAGAGTGCAGCGAAGAGGTCGCGGAGGGTTCTGGCTATCACTGCAGGTTCCAGAAGGTACACCTCAAAGGGTATGGAAATAGGCCTGGGGAGAGAGAGAGAGAGAGAGAGAGAGAGAGAGTTTCCATCACCTCCTGGAGAGAGAGAGAGAGAGAGAGAGTAGAGCCTCATCAGCCCGTGGGTCAATGGGCGGCTCTGGAGCCCGCCACAGGAAGTCTTGGATGTCCGATGGGTCCACCTGGGTGGCATGGAAGAGGCTGGAGTAGAAGCGGTGTAGTTCCTGCGTGATTTCCTCCTTATCTGAAGTGGTTGTAGTGCCAATCTTCAGTGCAGTAATATCCTGCGCTGTTGACCGGGCTTTCTGTTTCTGAAAGAAGAAGCGGGTGGGGCGTTCCCATTGAGCATAGTAACGAGATGTTGTAAAGTTTGCTGCCCGTTCTTCCTGAAGTGTGAGCTCCAAGCGGAGTGCTTCCTGCGCCGCTTCCCAGTCTTCCAACCATCTGGGAGAGGGCGAAGGCTGGCAGTTTCGCTCTAGATGTCTGATTCTGGCTTCCGCCCTTTTGACTCTGGCGCGAGCTGCAGTCATCTGGGCTTTGGCACAGTTGTAAGCAACGCGGGTGATGCCCTCCTTGGTCACCGCCCATCTAGCCTTGTGGTCAAGCAGGTGGGGTGGGGGAGGTGAGAGTCTCCCGGATGGTCACAGACAGCTTCTCCTTAGTGAAGGGGTTGTTGAGAAG
Organism: Massospora cicadina; assembly: GCA_022478985.1. NCBI lineage: Eukaryota > Fungi > Entomophthoromycota > Entomophthoromycetes > Entomophthorales > Entomophthoraceae > Massospora > Massospora cicadina. The sequence goes on from JAKSZP010012387.1 coordinate 4,791, forward strand.
AGCTGGGGCAACCCTAGGCCAGAACCTACGCGACGGTCTAAGTGTGGTGGTGAGGACAACGGTGAGTGACCTGTGATCACTCAGATGGTTGTCACGAGAGATGGGAGAGGAGACGCGGCCAATTAGCAGGGGGCCAATCAGTGCCATATCTATGCGTGACGCTGACTGGAAAGCTCCTACATCATACTAGATCCTAGTCATGCAACCTAGGCCAGACGCGGAGGGTGGAAGCGCATCTATAAAGCCACTCAGGCGAAGGAAATCCTGGAGGCGACTTGATCCAGGGCGTTCCTTTGCTGCAGGGGGGTGCGAGTCACGGACGTGACTTATGGTTGTGTTGAAATCTCTAAGAGGACTGTATTCCGTGGGAGACTGAGTTGGAGGAGCTCTTCCAAGAGCCGATTTTGCTCCTGACCTGCATTAGGCAGGTAGATGCTTGCAGCGAAGAAGGAGAAGTCAGGAGTGGTGAGTTTGGCCAGTATGAGGCGGCCACCTAGATATTGTGAAAAAGAATGGGTTTTAACCCGGGGATTCAAAACAATAAGGGCGGCATGGTTTGTCCAGAAGGAGTTGCCTCCAAACTGTTCATTCCATGCAGATTGTTCGTGGGGGAGGATATGGGGCTCCTGGACAGCAGCGATGTCAATTTGTGCTGACCTGAAGTTTGGAGGAGGCGGGCTCTCCGCTTAAAGTCCCGCAACCCATTTGCGTTGATGGATTGCAGGGCCAGGGTGCTGCCATGGGGACTCATAGCTGTTCCCCTCCATGTCCTGGGGGTTGCCAGCGCTTAAACCTGCTGCTGTGAGGCGGCTAGTTTTGAGTCCTTTAGCTTGACTATTAGCTGCAATCCGTGAGGAGCGTTGAGGGTTCTGAGGGAAGGAGAGGGTGGGGGGCGGAGGACCCAGTAAGCCAGCCTAGGATGCTGCCCCCGCTCCGTTGCAGGGGAAGGACCTGAGGGTGCTCAATGGTGACCTCCGCGGTGTCCCCATTTGATGAGTCTGAGTCCATATTCACTTCCTCCAACACTTCAAAGGATCCGCGCGAAATGGACTGTGGGGTTGGGGTAGGACTCTTTGAGGTGGCACTTCTACCGCAGGCCGCGAGTTGCCAGTCCATGCTGGTGGGCATAGCTCCATTGGGAGCTGAGGGCTGATGTGATAAATCGCTGGTGGAGGTTGGTGGGGGTGCCGCAGAGCCCTGAGTGGGGGTGGCTGACGAGGGGCACCCTGTGGGAGATGCCTTGCGCTTGGTGAGAGAGGAGTTGACTATGGGAGATTGAGGGGGGTGCCCATTGGAAGGGGGGCATGAGCGCGAAGGTATCCCACACCAATAGTGGGGTTAGCTGTTTCAACTGCTAGGCGTAAGGCCTCAGGGGACAGGTCTTTAACGGGAACCCATTGTGTGGGTTGAGGAATTGCTGCTGCAGCCATGTGGGATCATTTTTGGCCTGGTTTAGGCCCCTGGGTGGTGGCTAAGAGGGCTTGTTTTCGAGCTGTGCAGCCACTATACAAGTGTCCAAGGGCGTTACACCATGAACACCGGGGGCGCGCCTGATCAGGGTCAACAAAAAAGATCTCAGGGCATGCCCCAACTACCGCCACACGAGGAATAACCTCAATGTTACGGGATACAGTGGGGGAGGGGATGAACGACGCCTAGCAGTGCGAGCTCTTTGAGTGGGAGCATAGTAAGAGGGGACGCTAAAGTCCACTGAAAGAATAGACCCAAACTCCATTAAACCACAATGGAGTGCCAGTTTAAGAGACTCAGGATCAACAGTCGTTGGTAGGTTGGAAAAAGTAACCCATGAAATTTTCTCCAGGTAGAGCGTGTGCGGGAGATGCGAAGAGATCCGCGTGGAATAATGACCTGGAGGGTGGCAGCATGGTCAGCAAGGGCAGCTTCAGTGAAGCCCACATCGATGTAGTGGCCCTCCACTGATTCATGGATGGTGGTGTTAATAGGGAATGTCTCCGCAATCGCTGCAAAGTATGAGAAGTAATCCTCTGTATAGAATTCAACAGGGTTATGCCCATAATAAAGGCGAATTGCGTGGGAGAGGGTTGAGCGAGGTAGAGCTTTTTGCGCTCTAGTTTCGGCCCATTTCTTCTTAACATCAGCAATAAACGCCACTTCACGGGGATCAGCTTTGGGTAGCGTTGGTGCCAGAGGTTTTTGCCACGCCCCAGTGGCTCCTTTGGTACGTTTGTGTTTGCTTTGGGCTGCAATTGCAGGTTGAGTGTGAGCTGTTGGTTTGGACAAGTTTGCGGAGTTCCCTTGTTTCTGGAATGTTACAGCAGTTGCTGGCGTCATATTAAATTGAGGGGCGGTTTGTTGGGCCTCGCTAAATTGGGGAGGCCCATCCAGATTGGAATTAACCCAGCCAGTTGGGAGGAGGGAGATGTTTCATCACCATCCCAATCTATTTGGGTAAATTCAGCCCGAGTATTTGCTGTGATTTCGTGGGCAAAACTCACTGGCTGATTGGTGAATTGGTCGTTTTCAGCATATTGAGATAAAGTGCCGACTTGAGAAGTGCCGATTATGGGGTTTAAATGGGACGGGTGAGATTGAGACTGGTGTGAAGTTCCAAAATCTGAGCCATTTAAATCCCCATTGGGAAGAGTAGATTGTCCCAATTTGGTGCTTAGTGAACCAGAATGTGGCTAATCCAACCTTACATCCAAGGGTTTGGGGGCCAGGTGATTGTTGGGCCTCGCTAAATTGGGGAGTCCCATCCGGATTGGAATTAACTCCAGCCAATTGGGAGGAGGGAGATGTTTCATCACCATCCCAATCTATTTGGGTAAATTCAGCCCGAGTGTTTGCTGTGATTTCGTGGGCAAAACTCATTGGCTGATTAGTGAATTGGTCGTTTTGCATATTGCGATAAAGTGCCGACTTGAGAAGTGCCAATTACGGGGTTTAAATGGGACGGGTGAGATTGGAACTGGTGTGAAGTTCCAAAATCCGAACCATTTGAATCCTCATTGGGAAGAGTAGATTGTCCCAATTTGGTGCTTAGTGAACCAGAATGTGCGGCTAATCCAACCTTACATCTGAGGATTTGGGGGCCAGGTAGCTGGGTATCGCCCCCTCATGGAGGGAGCCAGAAACACGGTGTCAGCAATAATAGATGGGGCTGAATTAGCTGACACAATGGGGGAGGTGTCTGTCTGGATGGGCTGAGTTGCATTCAACTGAGCAGACGCCATTAAAACAGCGTGGGTGATGGCCTCCTTGGTTGGAGGGGGCCCAGCGGGTTGGTGGGAGGCAGCACACACAGAGCTGTTAGGCGTGCAGGTTGCAGAAGTGCGATCAGGTGAACTGGCGCTAGTTGGAGTAGCTCCAGGTTGGGGGTGGTGCCTGCTTTCATGGCTGCTGCTTGAGAGCGGGTGATTCTGGTTGACCCTAAGGTGGGTAACCGAGGGTTGCTTCGTTTGGGGGTGGTGCTGGCTCGTTTGGCATAGCCTGCGGGTTCTTTTGCGGGGTTTCCCGCCATATTTGCTAATAGTTTTCGTAAATCTCTTTAGTGGAGCTAAATTTAAGGCTGAATTGATTTTCGAAAAGTGATGCTTAGCAGAAAGAGATCTCTGTGCATCTCTTCTTTATATGACATTATTAATAAATTCTTCTACTCAACTACCCCTGTAGTGAGCACCAACTTGTATAAATTTACTAGTTTGTTCTTATTGGCAAACAATCCTAGTGATCTTTTTAATGCACAGGTTCAGTTTCCTCATGCATCTTGCGTTGTAAATAATATATTATCTGATAATAGTATGAAGACTATTATCTGTAGTTGAGTTAGAACTATTATCAGGCCCAACACTTCGGCCAGTACTTCCAATTTAAATACTTGATAAGTCATACTAATAGGGATTTGTTCCCTGTATTACTGTCCACCAGATCTTCGTCAAGATCTCCTGATGACAGCCACTTTTGGCCCAACACACAGTCAGCAGCTATCCCTGAGTTGTGGTTCCCTTTATTTCTAGATCCCCACTTGGATCTCTACTCTTCTCTCTGAGAGTCTTCCAATTATTGCCTTCTGCAATAATGTCCTTGAGATGGAACTTCACACTGGATGCTGATAGTCTAACTATAACTGAATCTTCAATAAAACTAATAATAATGTTTTAATGTCTGTTAATCTATTGGTAATGATAATGTTTTTATGTGTTTTTTTATTATAGTGAACCCTAGGGAATTATATAGTAGGGGATTCAGCTGTCTAACACTTGGTTGACACCTCTTCAATGAAACGGCAGCCATTGCCATTGAATCACCCTTCCTTATCTCGGCAGTGATGGTCTTCCCCATCCTGGCTAGGATTCCATCATTGGACATCCTTGAGACCTTAAACAGAAAGAGTCAGAAAACATGTCCCTAACTTTTTCTCTTAATCCAAGCAAACCATCCATAATTGGCTAGCGACCTGCTTAGGTAATGGGACTTATTACTCATTATGGCAGGTTACTTTACCAACCAATCGATTTGCTAGTTGCAGATGGCATCACTCGCCTTGCAACTCACCATTCATTCCCAATCAGTCAGTGATGAAACCTGACCAATCCCAATTGGTACACCAGATAGTTGATTACTATCAGATGCCCCTGTTTCGTCAGCCACTCCACCCGACAAGATATTAGGTATTCATTCATATTGATCCCTGATGGATATGACCAGGCGAATATCCCAAAGTCCCCCAAACGTAGTTCCTCCAAAATTTGGGCCAACCAATTTCTGACTCACTTCACTTTAGGGAATTTTCCCCTAGCGACACCAGGTAATCTAGCTGGCTGGTAATATGGGCAAAAATCCCAACACCATCCCCTGCATAAGGCAGAGGGTCATGGGCCTCAGTGTCAGTTGAATTTATTGTTGAGCCTCTTAGCTTCATTGGGCTCAATGAAATAGGTGGTTGTGGACCACTTTTCTAAGTTCTCCCTCTTTAGTCTTTATTTGTCAGTAATCGCCTCTGTGGGAATGGCCTGGCTCTTTGTTTAACATTTTTCTCTATGTTTACCCTACCTTAGGATGTAGTAAGTGACCAGGGGTGCCAGTTTACCACTCGTTTCTGGACCACACTTCTGGCTAATCTGAAGAACAAGCCATGTTTTTCACCATGTACCACCCCCAGTCTGACGGCCATATTTAGAGGCTAACCTGATCTGAGAGCCGTAACCTTTCTGCTATGCCTCTACCACTCAGGATACCTGGGCCGCTTATCTTACCCTCATGAAGTTTTCATAAATAGATGCCACCCACTTGTCAACTAGCTTTCCCTCTATGGAGCCACCTTGAGGTATAACCTCTTGTTTTTTATTGGCCTCTGCTTTCAACCAAAAGTACCTGCCACTGAGGAGCATTTGCAACAGACCTGGAGTACACAATCATAGGCTTTAAAACAACTTACTAAGGCAATTGGTGATTAAAAGCGGTTTGTAGTTCAAAAACTCTTTCCCACCCATAAAATTAAAGTGGGTTCCTAGTTATGCTGGATATACAGCACCTGCATATGAAAGTTCCCATTTGGAAGTTCATAGGCAACTTCTCTGGTCATTACTTGATGGAGGAAGTTTTTGATAATGGTGCCTTCCAGATGGACCTCCCTATTCATTGGAAGAAGCATCCCATAATCTACGCTTCCCATTTGTACTTTTATAAATAGGAAGTGCCTGCTGTGCCAGAGCCAATCCTGTTGGAGGATTCAGATGAGGATGAAGTTGATGCGATTTTGGATTCACTGAAAAGTTGCCATTCTGTGCATAATTTTGTCACCTATAAGGGATTTCCTTTCCAAGAAAACAGCTGGGTAAGTGTCAGCGGTTGAATCATTTAAAGTGAGTTGGTGGATGGCTTCCACATTACTCACCTTAATACTCTTCATCTTCCCCGGAAGATATCCTCTCTCCTGGCCATCAAATTTCAAAGGGCATAAGAACTTTGCTCTTGCGTAAGTTACTGGAGGAAAATATCTCCCTGTTTAAAAAAAGGATAATTTAAGACCTGGGGAGCAACCCTTTCATCTCAATAGGGAATATTTACCTTAAGAAAAAAGAAGGGGGCCATAAAGGGCTACTTACCCCCTCACCAACTAAAGTAACTAGCCCATGTTGTTAATGAGAGGTGGGTGACAGCTTACCCCTAAGGGTTGGCCCATTGCCCCCTCTTCTAAACACCAAGAAGTCAGTGGTGAAGGTCAAGGAGGTGTGTCAGGAGGTTTTGGCCAGAAGCCATCACCAACAAGGAGATTGCAGCTCCCCACCTTATCAGAAGGCTTCATATCCTGTTTCAAGTCCCATTACGGAAAGTAAGTCAATGTTGAACGATATTTTATCGTTTAAATCAACCTTGGATTCAAAATCACATCCACAACTTCCCTCCTTGCTATCAGTGAAGGCGAGCCTGCCACTAACAGGTTTGGGAGTGTCAACCCATTCAATTCAAAATGGGACTGGCCTTGGCTGTAACAATCAGGATTAATATGATCATTGAATATTGACTCATGTTCAGATTTCAAAATACTGGGTCAAATTGTTTTAGGGATTTTTGGTTTAGTTGGGTATGGGTGCTGGGCTTTGCCTCGCCTGAGCCATTCTTTAGGCTCATAAGAGCTTAAAGCATGGTGTGGGAATGTCTCCCCATAAGGGTGATATTAAAGGTCAAGCCTGCACAATTATGAACTTCATTCATAGTTCTCTTTATTTTGTAGTTTTCACCCTAAGTGTGGCTAATCCTGTGGGCTTAAGTCCACCCTTTACTTGTCTTATGGCAAGCTGCAATGCAGAAAGTTTTTATCAAATGAAAGAAAGTTGGGTTTTTGGGGCTTTATCCCCCCAATTACCCTGCTTTATACTTGGTGCGCTCATGGCATTGTTAGTTTTGATGGTTGACTTGAAAATAAACAGTTCAAGAAAACCATCAATGCTTTTTAATTACTCCCATTGATGGTGTAAAGATTTATAGGTTTGATTTTTTTGGCCAATAACCCCTATAAACTTATTACTTGCACAGGTTCAGTTTTTGTGCGATTTGTCCGCGTTTTATAGTTGTTGATAAAACTGGTTGATAATAGTATGATGAAAATTATCTGTAGTTAAATGGAAGTCCTAGATCTCAGCCTAACACTCGGCCATTATTTCCTCTTAAAATACTTGTGATGTCTTGAAATAGGGATTCATTCCCTCATACCATCTAACCCCATCTTCTCTGAGATTCCCATTGATAGTTTCTCCAGTTCTACACACAGTCAGCAGCAATACCCAATTTGTTTCTGCTTCTTCTCTGGATCTCCACTCATATCCTCACTTTTTTTCTTAAAGAGTCTCCCAATTATCTCACACAGCAATAATAATATTAATGAAAAAGAATAGAGCAGATAAAAGCTGATAAGTTTACTGAACTGGTATATCTACTATATACAGTATAAACTGTTTTTATTATAAGTGAATTCTAGGGGATTTATATTGGGGGATTTGGTTTTCTAACCCTCAGTTGACACCTCTCCGATTAAATGGCAGCCGTTGCCATCAAATCACCCATCCTTGTCTCAGCAGCGATGGTCTTCCCCATCCTGGCTATGATTTTGTAAGTCCCAGGGAATGTCCTCTGGGCGTTGATTGGGCCATTTTCCCATTCCCGAGCAAGAAGGCACCAAATAGGATGGCTTTACCCCTCGTTACTCAGGTCGATCTCACTCACATGGTAGATGAGCGCTGGGTAACAGCTCTTCCACTTCAGATTCTGCCTCCACTATCTACACTAACCTCAGCAGAACTGTTATGGGAATCAGCGAAGTCTGCATCAAGATCGTCAAAATAAAATCAATATGAACTAATTCAAGTGGCAATCATCTTGATGTTCAGATTTCAAATTATCAAAAAGGTATGAAGACTGATCTATCAGCCAGAATGCCTGATGGTTTCAATTCAGTTAACATGACAATCGAAAAAATCACCCCCTCCCAAAACTGTCAGGCATCATCCTTGACGGGCAGGCAACAGCATTGGACATCATTGACAGGGGTTTGAAGCCCCCTATTGGCAATTTGGCATTGTGCCCGATACAACGCCTTTGACTGAACGAATGGCCCAGTGACTAAGAATGGGCAGGTTGGGCGTTCCAAACCTGTTCACAACCAAATGGGTCCGCCCCTACGTGGGGTGGCCTTGGGGGATTCCTGCTGCTCGTTGGGCCAAATGCTGTCATGCCAACCATCAGAAACATAGCTGAGCCTTAGTTCAGATGTTCAAGGTTATACCAATAGTGACTCAACCTGCCACCAAATTCTTCAATGTCAGTTCCCAGTACACTACTCCGCCCATTCCCAAATAATTCGCCAGTTAGGCCAAATTGAGGGTCCTAATCCAAGCTTGTTACTGCCCCAATCAACTACTATTTAATCAGTTGCATTACACTGAGAAAATTGTTGGTCGACTTTTTCCTTTTCCTTTGCAATAAAGTTTTGCCAAAAACCAATCAATTTTTACTGTGTTGATTTTTATTCTGGTCGCATCCCTGATGGCTTTTCCATGGTGGCCCATTGGTCCGTATACTGGATGGTCTCTACCAGTACTCATGATCACTATGGCTCCCACCGTTGTTGATTGGACTCAGCTAGTTAAATACTTCTAGCACTTTACCCTGCTATCATGAACTTCTGACAACAGTATATGGGGATCTTATGGCCTTACATCCACCATCTACAAGCATGAATATGTCTCCTTGTCTCCCCAGTTGAAACAACCCCATATGCTGATGAACTCATTGAAACTATTTCTGTGATTCTGCCCCCTGCAGCAAAACCCCCAGGGTCTGGGGTGGGCTCAATTTGGTTTGTTGTCAAGATAGTACTCACTGTTGTCCTACACCAACGACTCATCATTTCACAATGCCCAGCTCCATACAATGACATTTGGTCAGCAACGCCTCTGGCATTCTGGCTTGCTTTTTGGGTGCTCATGCATCCCAACTGGCAGGCCAGTCTAAACTTCTTCTTGCCATTTCCATGACATAATCAACCAACCATAGTTTCCTGACACTTCAACCCTGCTCTTTGAACTGGGTGCTGCAAAGGTTACCCTTTACCAAATGAATGTGCAATCAGTAGTCTGCTGTTTGTTGTTTGTTTGGTCACTTTCTGACTTTGGGAAAAGTATCCGCTCTACCTTGGAGAATCTTCTTCAAACCGCCCAAGCTGTGAGGATTGCTGCTCCCTCTCCTCCCACTAGCCTGGAAGGAAGCTCAAGTGTTCCTTCCCAGGATAAAGCCAATCAAGTTCTTGACGCTCTCGCTGAGGTGAAAATGCATACAGCGATTGCGCTTAATAACGCTTCAGCATTATCTCATGCCCAGCAAGGGCTCGCGTTGTTAACGCTGTGGATGAGGATGCCCACCGCTGGGTTAGAGGCCTTCTGAGCTCTTCCTCACAAACAGGAGACCCCACTCCACTGATGGCTGATGTGTCAGCTACCTTTAAACCCCTGTGTCACAAACGGACCACCTATTCAGACTGCTCTATGCCATGGCCAAAGCCCCTAGCCTGGTTTCTTTGATTTCTACCTTCCGTGAACTAGCTCCCACATTGGGTCTCTCTATTGATATGCTTCGGGAAGTCTTTAGATCAGGCTTGGATTTGGTTTCTGCTCATCATGAGGTCTGGTCCACCTTCCAAGGAACAGTAGATCAAATATGTGCCACCGCGACCACTATTTATGCCTTCCCTGCCATGTTACTCATTATCAGAAGGGGAATTTTATGATAAGATTACCCAACAAAGACGCAGACATCATGTCTACCTCTGAACCAGCGGTAGATCTGGGTGCCAATCCTGCTGCAACTCCCATGTCCGAGTTGGCTGATACAGAGTCACCTATAAATGAATCTGTGAAAGCCCAGATGGAGGAAGTCAGTTCCCCCGCCCTCATACTTCCAATTTTTGCTCCTGCAAAAGCCCCCAATCTTACCCCCAATTTGCCAGTTATTTTTTCAGTTTTAAAAGAGTCAGTCGAATCTTTCATTAAACAAACCTTTGCTTATTTCCTATTGTCTATGAAGATTAGTGTCAGCTCGCATCATGTCTCCTTTGAGGCCCTGGTGGATAATGAAGCTGCAGGGAACTTCATGAGTGTTGAGTTGGCCTAACAATTAGAACTGGTAATGGATGTGGGCCCTCAGTGATGGTGGCCTCATCTGCCTCCCAAACCTTGTATATCATCTGTCAGCCAGTACCTTTTTCAATCCACCAGTTTAGCTTCTGTAACATCTTTCTGCTATGTCAAACTTGGTGTTTCCAGTGATCTTAGGTGTGGGATGGTGGCGCCAGCAACATGTCAAGACTTACTTGGAGTCTAATATGTTGCCATTTACCAATGATCAACTGGAGGGTGATTCCTTCTGATTGACACCCTTAAGAAAACACAAGGCCGCAGTTCTATCACTTCCCTTGTCACTTCTGCGGGCATACCAGCCTATTTTCCATAGAGCTTAATGCGCTATCAAAGTATCTTTGACTTGGAAAAGCCGTATTATCTGCCTCCTCACACTAGGTTCAATTGTGGAATTCAAATGACCGTGGAGTTGGTGAACATCAACTGTCCGTTGTATCCCCATACAACGGAGGAAGAAATTGCACTCAACATCTGGTTGGACAATATGCTGAAAAAAGGGCGGTTGTTCAAGGAGACCTCGCCCGTCACTTCCCCCATCATTTTTGCCAAAAAAGCGGATGGTTCTCTCCATCCCTGCATGTATTATGGTCACTTAAATAAAATAATGATTTCTGATCCCTACCCCTTGCCTCTGGAGCAGACGATCAACCAGACAATTACTAAATCCTGGGTGTTCTCTAAGCTGGATCTAGTGAGCGCTTTTAACAAGATTTGGGTAATGAAAGGGCAAGAATGGCTAACAGCAATCTGGACGAAGCGCGGCATTTTTCAAGTCCGTGTAATGCCCTTTGGGCTGAAGAATGCTCCCGCTATGTTCTAACACTTGATTGACAATGTACTGGGTGACCTCCAGTTTACCTGTGCAGTTGCATATATTGCTGATATTCTGGTCCACTCCCTGACTCCCAAACAACACGCTACTGGCTTGGAAGCAGTTGTGGCCTTGCATAAGGCAGGCTTGTTTGTCAAGCCTTCCAAGTGCGAGTTTTATGAGGAAGAGGTTACCTTCCTTGGGAACCTTGTCCTTAAAGACAGTTACAAAATCCCTCCCAATAAGCTGGATGTGATCCAAGAATGGCCAACCCTGACTACCCAGAAACAACTTCAGAGTTTCTTGGGAAACATCATTTTCCTAAAAATATTTTCCCTGGAACTTTCACAGCTGGCTGACCCGCTCCACCCCCTTACTGGGAAAAACATACCGTTTTGTTAGATGCTAAATGCCAACAGGCATTCAATCAATTAAAGAGGTGTTCTTGTCCCCATCCATTTTGAAGCACGCCAATCCCACTAAGCCATATATTGTTGCATGTGATGCCTCATTGGTAGCAGTGGGAGCGGTGTTGCTCCAGGAGCATGATGGTTTGGAACATATGGTAGCCTATTTTTCCTGGAATTTCACCTCCATGGAGCAGCCTTGAGCCATTTATGACAAGGAATTGGCAGCCATTGCATGGGCATTAACTCATTGGCGGTACCTGTTAAGGGTGCTCAACATGAATTAACAGTCCGCATGGATCACCAGGCCCTTTTGTACTTTTGTAAACCCCAAAAATTGGCGCATCGGCAAGCCTGAACTTATTGGGACCTGTGCAGTTTTAACTTTAAATACAAATTCATAAAAGGTGTGCTCAACATACTTTTCAATTTTATTAAGCTGAACCCCACCCACTGTTCCTTGGACCCAGAGAAAGTGGATCTCCTTACCATTATTTTTGCCGCCCAAATCCTGTTGATTGTCTCCCTTGTCATTTCATCTGTCACTTTGGCTCCTGACGCCCTGCTAGTGGCTCAGGTCTTAGCCAGTCAAATGGCCTGCCCTGAGGGCGTGGAATTGGTTGAGCAGTTGGCCCACCTGAGTCATAAACACTCCCTATATTCCTTAAGGAGGGACTCATTTATTTCCAGTATCGCATCTGGGTTCCCCCTCCTTCCAAATGGAGGTATTCCACGCACATCACAATCTCCTACGGTTGGTCATCCTGGCAACAAAAAATGCATCAACTTGATCAAGCGAACCTACAATTGGGTGGGTCTGACAAAGTAAGTTCTGGTCTAGATTGCCAATTGCATTACTTGTGCCAGGGCTAAGTCAGACCACTCCAGTAAAAATGGCCATTTGCACCCCTTACAGCAGGTGGAGGGTCCATGGACATTGGTGTCCGTGGACTTTATCGTTGAACTTCCCAGCTCTAATGGGTTCACAGCAGTGATGGTGGTGGTGGATTGCTTCAAGAAATTTTCCCTCTTTATACCTTGTACTTCCACAATTACGTCCTAAGAAACCCCCGCCTTATCATAGGCCATGTGTTTTTGATGTTTGGTCTCTCTCAGGAGATCATCAGTGATTGTGGCTCACAGTTCACCGCGTGGTTTTGGAGTAAACTCTTATCAATCCTAAAAATATCCCCCTGTCACTCCATTGTGTATTAACTCAGTCCAATGGGCAGACCGAGCATGTTAACCAAGTCCTTGAACAGTACCTGCCTTGCTATGCTGCAGCCATGAAAGACGCCTGGGCCAATTATCTTCCTCTCGCTCAATTTGGTTATAATAATGGGACCCATGCATCTACAGGGTTTTCTCCCTACGAAGCTACGTTGGGTTATAATTCTTTGTTTTTGGTTGGACCTTGCTTGCAGCCTGAGGTTCAAGCTGCCACAGACCATGCTGAACATATCAGATCGACTCAATCCTTAGTGCAGGAAAACCTCACCAAAGCCATAGATGACTACAAGTGGTTCTCAGATTGCAAGCAGCTCCTGGGTCACAATTTAACGGTAGGCTCCTATGTTATGCTTGATACCCGTCATTTAAGTATTCAGGCCCCTTCCTGTAAGTTCACTAGTAAACGCTCAGGGCCTCATTTGGTGGAGGAGGTATTGGGTAACGGGGCGTTCCAGTTGAAGCTCCCTGCTCATTGGAAACAGCATCCCGTCTTCCATGTTTCTCAGCTGTCACCCTTCAAAGGTGCAATCCCCATGGAACCTGAACCAATCATCATTGAAAATGGGGAAGAGGCCAAGGTAGAGAATATTCTAGCATCCTGAAAATCCCGACGTTCTGTACAATACCTCATGGCCTGGAAAGGGTATCCAGCATGCAAAAACAGTTGGGCCAAAGCACATGATTGCGTAAACTTTATGGAACTGGTCAAAGCGTTCCATATATCCCACCCTGAAGCTCCCCCCCCCCCCTGCAAAAAAAGTCGTGATGATTATGGTGATTAAGTTACCCAAGGTGCACAAGAATGTGGCTCTTTTGCAGTTTCCCAGTGGTGAGGTCCTTCCCTTGGAAAAAGTAAAGGGTAATGTAAGTCCCAGGGAACGTCCTCTGGGCGTTGATTGACCCATTTTCCCATTCCTGAGCAAGAAGGCACTGAATAGGATGGCTGTACCCCTCATTACTCAGGGCGATCTCACTCATTTGGTAGATGAGCGCTGGGTAACAGCTCTTCCGCTTTAGCTTTCACCTCCAATATCCACACTCACCTCAGCAGAACCGTTATGGGGAATCAGCGAAATCTGCGCCAAGATTGTCAAAATAAAATCAATTGGCTTAAATTTAGCGGCAATCAGCCCAATGTTTGGTTTTCAAATGATCAAAAAGGTATGAAGACTGATCTATCAGTAATAATGCCCAATGGTTTTGATTTGGTTAACATGACAATCAAAAAAATCATCCCCTCCCAAAATCATTAGGCATCATCCTCGACAGGCAGGAAACAGCATTGGACACCATTGCAAGGGTTTGAAGCCCCCTATTGGTAAATCAGGCGTTGCGCCCAATGCAACACCACTGACTGAACAAATGGGCCAATGACCAAGCATGGGCGGGTTGGGCATCCTGAACCTGTTCCCAACCAAATGGGGCCGCCCCTATGTGGGGTGGCCTTGGGGGATTCCCGCTGCTTGTTGGGCCAAATGCTGTCATGCCAACCATCAGAAACATAGCTGAGCCTTAGTTCAGATGTTCAAGGTTGAACCAACAGTGACTCAACCTGCCACCAAATACTTCAATGTCAGTTCCCAGTACACTACTCCGCCCATTCCCAAATAATTCGCCAGTTAGGCCAAATTGAGGGTCCTGATCCTGGCTTCTTACTGCCCCAATTAACCACTATTTAATCAGTTGCATTGCACTGAGAAAATTTTTGGTCAACTTTTTTTCTTTTTCTTTGCAATAAAATTTGGCCAAAAACCAATCAATTTTTATTGTGTTGATTTTATTCTGGTCGCATCCCTGATGGCTTTTCCATGGTGGCCCATTGGTCCGTATACTGGATGGTCTCTACCAGTACTCATGGTCACTATGGCCCTAACGTTGTTGATTGGACTCAGTTAGTCAAATACTTCTGGCACTTTAACCCTGCTATCATGAACTTCTGACAACAGTATATGGGGATCTTGTGGCCTTACATCCACCATCTACAAGCAAGGATCTGTCTCCTTGTCTCCCCAGTTGAAATAAGTCCATATGCCGATGAACTCATTGAAACTATTTCTGTGATTCTGCCCCCTGCAGCAAAACCCCCAGGGTCTGGGGTGGGCTCAATTTGGTTTGTTGTCAGGATAGTACTCACTATTGTCCTACACTAACGATTCATCATTTCACAATGCCCAGCTCCATACAACATTGTTTAGTTGGCAATGCCTCTGCATTCTGGCTTGCTTTTGGGCGCTCACACATCCCGACTGGCAGGCCAATCTAAACTTCTTCTGCCATTTCCATGACAGATTCTGTCATTGGACATCCTTGAGACCTAAAATGGAAAGATTCAGAAAACGTGTCCCTAACATTTTCCTCTTGATCCAAGCAAACCAACCATATTTTGCAAGCAACCTGCTTATGTAATGGGACTTGTTACCCATTAAATCAGGTCATAAACCAGCTGATTGATTCACTAGTTTCAGGCAGGATCACTCGCCTCACAATTTACTACTTACAATTACAATCAGTCAGTGATAAAACCCAACTGATCCCAATTGGTACACCTGAAAGTTAATCATTATCAGATGCTCCTATTTTGTCAGCAACTCTGACCGATGATATCTTAAACGTTTGTCCAGATCAATCCCAGATGGATCTGACCAGGTGAATATCCCAAAATCCCCCCAAACATAGCTACCCCAAAATCAGGGTCAACTGATTTCCAATTCACCTCACTTCAAGGAATTTTCCCCCAGCGATTCTTGGTAATCTAGCTGGCTGGGAATAGGAGCACAAATTTCAACACATCCCCTCTTGCCTAGATTTCCAGCAAGAAAAGGACAGGGGTAAGAGAACACAGCTTCAGATACTCAGTTGAATACTTCATTTTCTCAAGGAGAGTATGATCACCAATACTCAACGCTGCTAGAAATGACCTTCAGCATGCAGCTCTCTTCCTCTTCCTCCTCACTACCACCTACTCAGAGTGCGGTCCCCAAGATCTACTATTGTGCCAGGCTGATCTAATTACTCATGATGATTTTAATGCTGGGATCTGGTTTTCCCCTGTCAGGGCATATGACTTGCTGTCATATTCAGGATTCTTAGTCTAGCATCCTTGAGTTCCTATTTTCTCACATCCTTGACAGGGGATTCTTGCCATTGCTGTTCATATTGCAGCCCAATTAAGAATTTTTTTATGTTCTCCTTGTTATTTTCTTCTAATAACCTCTTGGCTCATATCATTATTAATTCTTCTCTGGAGAGCTTATCCCATTAATTTTGATATTTATTTCTATGAAATTGGAGCTTGATTGATTGTAGAGTGCATAATGTCAACTATCATATAAGTCCAACATCCCCCCTCTCATCCAGCTCATATTTCAAATTCCAAGTTGTGGTACCAACAACTGCTAAGCAGTTTGTCTGATCAAGATCTTTAGCTCTTCCAGCAGATGTGTCGGGCTGTGTAACAGAACCTCTTCTATGGTCCTTCCAGGACTCATACGCCTAGTCTGGCACCAGTGGCTAGTCCTTCCGTGGAACTACCAGAAATGGTAACCAACCCTTCTGAAACCAGGCTAGTAATTGTTTTAAATGGCTTGCGGCCAATTCTTCCTCTGTCATCGATTCCAGAGTTGGGTTTTGAAATTCTCCTGGTTTCAGCTCCTTTTTCAGATGCCCCAAACATCATCATTGATGCTCCTAAAATAATGTCCTTCGCTCATAAATGTTCCTTTCTGGCTGAGTTGGACTTACTTCCTGAGTTCCTCTTCTGACTCGGACATTATTACAAGCCAGCTGTCTTGGCCATTGAACTCACCATTGGCAACAGCATTCATTTTGAACTCCTTTATGCAGAAGTGAGGGTCCAAGTCACCGAGGCTTTATCCATAGCATTGAATACTTCCAATATTGAGAACATCCTAGATTGAGATATCAACACTTATGCTCTTCGCTTTACTGGACAAGTTCTTTGAAGTTGGGCCATGAAGCTTCCAGCCTCTCCCAGGTTCCATTGCTCCTTCTGCTTCAGCTTCCAAGAAGCTCATAGCCATTATTTGCAGGATGCCATTCGCTCCTTGCATGACATTCACATTTCCTGTGCTTCCCATCAGTATCTTCCGCTGATGGCTTTAATAGGGGGCATGATTTGGCAACCCCTGTCTAGCATCCTTTGTTTGCTGCTGGCCCATATGTCCGGTGTTCTTGACAAAGCCCATTGGCAAGCGCCCAATACTAATCTTTCAGCTCCAGTACCATATTGGGATTACTTAGGGTTATTTGCTGACTGCCTCTTTCTGTACTGTTGCTTCCCTCCCTGCTCCGGGGTTTCATGATTAACTTCTTCTGACATTTCAATTTCCCTTCCCCTAGTCACTTTCTTGCATGGATCTGCATCCGCACAACAACCTTGGTTTCATGTAGGTTCAGCCCTTGATAGCACCCAATCTCACATAGATTTTGACAGGTTATTCATTCTTACTGCGATACATCCTCCCTCCCCTCAAGAGGCGACATAGGCGGAATCATCACTGTATTAAGGATAATCAATAAAAAATAAAAATTATAAGATATATTGTTTTTTTCTATGAAGTTTTTTATAATCTTTTTTTCCAATATCTTTATCAATCTTTTATTTTTTTACTTCTTTTTTTCATGGGACTTGACCTTGTTTCAGTTCAGCGGTCAATCTTTTTTAATTTTCCCCTAAACTGGATCCTAGGTATTCTTAGACCTACCAGTTTTCTTATGGTTCAGAGGTCCTTTTTTGGACTTAACCATCTAGATTGGTTCAGAGGTTCTTTTTTCGGACTTGACCTAATCATTAGGACATAACCAACTTAATGGTTCATCAGTCCTTTGGGAACTCTTTTTTTATTATTATTTTTCATTGATCCATTGCTTCAAATACTTAGTATGGACTCAATTTACAACTATTCCATACAAGAGGTTCTTGATGGAGTAGGCATCCATCACCATCTTGGCGATGATCTCAAATGGACCTGACCACTATGCATCCAGCTTGTTTCTTCTCCCAAAACCATGCATATTGTAATAGGCAACTCTTTCACCTATTCATTATTCTGAAAAGGCCAGTTGGTTCTTATCATCCATCAATTTCTCTCATATTCTTTTCTTCAATGTAGTATCAAATACTAGAAATTGCATTTTGATTAGGATACATCAAACGGTCCAAGTACTGTTTGGCAATTTTCCCCAATGTTAATTCCACAGCCAAATATAAAATTGGTGGCAACACGGCCTTACTCCCGTATAGCAATTCAAATGGCATTTTTCCATCACTGTATGATGATTGATATTGTAGGCAAACATCACTGAACTCAGGTACATTCCTCATGTAGCAGCTATTCCTGCGACCAGCTTCCTCAGTGTCACAGCCAGCGTTCCATTAACTCGTTCTATCAGTCCATTTGTCTCCAGCTGGTAGGGTACAGACATAACTCCTCAGATCCCCATTATCTCATTCAACTGCAGGATCACATGAGACATGAATTTTGTCCCATTGTTGCTAAGCAGGACCTGCGGGCATCCATGTCAGTATGCTACTTGATCTAGGATGAACTTCAAAGTGCTGGTAGCGTCCACTTTTTCCAGGGCCTTTGTCTCAACCCATCTCATCAGATAGTCAATAGCAACTATTATGTACTTGACTCCCCCTGTGCTCATCATCAGCGATCCCATAATGTCGATGGACACTGTATTCCAGGCAAATACAGGGCGGACCAGTCAGTATCCAGTTGTATTCTTATGTGGCTTGTGCATCTGGCACTCCACACAACAAGCTAGATAGTCAGTGACATCGTAGTTGATTGACTCCCAGTAGTACTGGCGTTATAAGGTGGTTTTTCTCAGGCCTCTATGCCCAACAACCTTATGAGCGGCTTGCATGATAGCTGCTCTTTCTGACGGCTTTGGGAATAGTAACCGCTTCCCATTAATCGTCTTAAACACTTGTCAATCCATGATCTCAGTTTTTCCATTGCTTTTTGAAGCGCACCTTTGATTTCTTAGGGCTCATTCCAAATTTCTCTGTCAACCATTCTCTTGAATAACTCATTCGCCCGCTGGTTTACCATCTGGACCATTAGTAACCCTTGAGCCATCCACATCATGGTGAAAAGCCCCACCTGGTGGACAATCTCATAATTGTAATCCTGTAGCTTAAGTGCCCATCAGGCCAGTCATCCTTCTGATTCTCTCAAATTATGGAGCCAACGCAATGAGGAGTGGTCCATCAACACTTTGAGGTGCATTATGTGGATGTACACCCATAACTGCTTACAGGCGTAAATGACTGCAAGCCATTCCCACTCAGTTACGGTTTAGTCCCTCTCAGCGACTGAGAGTGTCTAGCTCACATATGCCATCAGATGTTCGTCCCCTAGTTCATCTACTTAGCTTAATAGGTGCTGATCGCTGTCAACAAAGCATTGGTTTGTTAATAAATATTTAATCAAAATTTGGATACTTTAAAATTGGAGAATCTTTTAGATATTGGCATAACTCATCAAAGGATTCTTATGCTTCTTCATTCCATACAAATCCTTCCTTTGGATTTTTAACAGATGGGATAAGGGTTTGGCGATTCTGGCAAACTCCCGAATAAATCTTCTGTAGTATCTGACCATTCCAAGGAACACTTGGATATCTCAGACACTCTTCAGCACAGCCATCCATCTATGGCTTCAATCTTCTGGGCTTGCGGCTGCAATCAGAGTTGTTCATGAATCCCAGATATTCCAACTCTTTCTTGATTAAATGACACTTCCTCAGCTTAGTCTTCAGGTTAGCCGCGGACAGTCACTTAAATACTTCTTCCAAGTGATGTGGATGATCAGTAAACGTCCTACTGAACACATTGATATCATCCGAGTACACCACAATGCACAGCAACTTAATTTCACTCAGTATAGCGTCCATGGCCCTCTGGAACGTTACAGGCGCATTGCATAGACCCTAGGGCATCCTCATCGGTTGGTCTAGCCCCTGCACAGTAATAATCGTGCTTTTTATTGGTCTTCTCTTGGCAAATAAATTTGCCATATCTTACTATCAGATCCATTAAGGTTAAATACTTTGCTTCTCCTAATCGGTCTAGTGCATCATCAATTCTTAGTAGGGGATACAAATTTCTTTTTCGTAATCTTATTCAGCCTCCAGTAATTGATCACCGCCCAATTAGAGCCATCCTGTTTCTTCACAATAAGAATTGGACTCGCCCAGGGACTCAACAATGGAACTAGAAGCCCATGCTTCACTAGCTTGCCTATTTCTTCATCCACTACCGCTTCAGCCACCTTTGACCATTGAATAAGTCTCATCCTGATGGGCAAATTTTCCCCAGTATTGACCTTGTGGATCACTTCTCTTGCTCATCCCAAATTGTGGTCATCCCGGGAAAATACTTCCCAATACTTTTCAAACAATCTAAGCACCTCCTCCTGCTGTCCTTCCATCAGATCAGCGAGTTGTTCTCAATCAGCCAATAGGTTGATACTCTCAGTTACCCCAGCCAGTAATCCCATCTCATCAAGGGTCCCAAAATTGTGTTTTTCCTCAATTCAGCCATCAGTATTAGATGAAAATATGAAACAATCTGATTCTTCCTGATCTTCATCAGTTTTTTACTTAAATTCGCCAGGAGAAATCGAATTTCTTCATAGCCCAGCATTATTATTCCAGGAGCCACCCAAGGCTATACTCTGGACTTCTTCCAAGGGCTTACAACCTCCTCATACAGCAGCTCCGGTATCTCCAATGTCAACCCTGTGTCAACAATCATCTGTGATACCAGCAGGATGGTTTTCTCATTCTTGATCCTCAATGGAACTACCTGATTTTCTAAGATTTCCTTCAGCATTTCTCATCGCTTCTGACCAACTAATTGGTATCAGATTGGGACAATGCCATCATTGTATGTAAAGTTGATGAAGTTAGTTCACCTATTCAGTGGAGCTTCCCCATCCCTCTGATAGACCAATGGTAACGTCTGACCCAATATGGTCAACGTATTATTCTCAAAGTTACATTTAACTCTGTACTTCCATAGAATTTCTGTCCCAATCAGAATGTCATAGTTTTGGTTGGCAAAACTAATGCTGGCGAAGATACCACCAAGGATCTGAATTAAAGCGGAAAAGTGCTATACGCTCCACATGAGATGGTGGTATTTGGCCTAGCTGTCCCATACTCCTTCTTGTGTTCCAAGTCAGGCGAGAGCTTCATCCTCTTCACCAGCTTAGTTGAGACAATGTTGATGGGCGCTCCACTGTCAACAATCGCCCTCGCCTGTATTTGATACACTTGTATATCTATATAAGTACATCTGGAGTATTGTAAGATAGTGTTTACTGAGTGTATAGCGGCGTTATTAGCCAAAATGAGGTTTGAATGATTTGCGCCAATAAATCAGGAAAATATTCTTTTATTATGCTGAGGGGTATCAACAGGTTTGCCTCATCTAATCAGAGTTCAGACAATACATTGGGATTATCATTGGCTCAAATCTTGTCTGCCATTTGTCGGGCATACAGTTAGGCAGCTTCCTTGATTATCTTAGGGTCAATTCCCTTTGCCTCAATTCTTTTCACTGCATTCACTTTAAAATGACCACTTCATACAGTTGATCCTGTACGTCCTTATCCATGAACAGATCACTGATGTAAATTTCCTTATGCATGATATCAGGAGGAACAGGCTTCTCTACAGCTCTAGACTGTTCCCTGTTTAGGCCGCGGGCCCTTTTCCTGACTCCTTTATGGCAGCAGACCTTTTTCTTGGACCATGTTGATTTGATCCTTTGTATTCTTGCAATGTACAACAAAATGTCCTTTCCCTCCGCATTGGTAACAGAAATTCTCTTTCTTATTCATCCGTCTGAATTCTTCAGGCTTATTCCCCGGGATGGTTTGGTTGTTTGTTTTTTAGCACCTTTATTTCCCTTTGTGGGATTTGAATTGCGTACTGGGTTGGATTTAAAACTTCTGTTTGGGGCATCAAATGTTAAAAAAAAATTTTAAATTATCTACCATTTGAGAGGTAGTAATTTCTGTCATGAACATGGAAGATATCATTTGTTTTAAATCATGAATGGGCTGAAGGGCCGCTTGTAATGCCATTCTAGCATCGAAGTCATCCAGTACCTTTTCTCCAACCAGGATTTGTGATTCCTGGTAGAACCAATCTATGAAGCTTGCTAAAGATTTGTCTTTATGGAATTTGATGCCCATAAACTCTTGTTTGTTCTTTGACATGTGCGTTGGGCTCCTGAATTCTTTCATGATGGCCGCTGTGGCCTCTGCATATGACCAGCTTTCCCCCTCTAAGTGGAGCAACGCTAAGTTTTGACAGTCAGTGCTAAGCAATTCATCATCAATGCCTTTTGGCAATCACCGTAGCTGTACATAGTCATATCAAACAGTCAGAAAAATGATAGACGTTATTTCAATGGGAAGTCGGCAATTTCAGCGTTGCCTTGAATTCCTCCAAGGTATTTCTAGCTGATTCTCTAGGTTCAGCTACTCGGCTCACTTGAGGAGTGATTTCAGGCATCATTTCCAAAATAGCAGCAAAAGCGGGTGTCATGTTTCTTGGGGTATTCAACTTCCCAATTATTGTATAGGGACTTCTTTCTTTGGCATTGGTTTCCACATATGGCTCACAATCGCATTTGTGAGTTTTTAGCTCCTTGACCTGTTTGATCAGTCTCTTGATGTCAGAGCTGAAATTTCTCAAATGAATGCAACCCACTTAATGCTCCGTTTTCAGATATAAGACCTCTCAAATTAACTCCCCTTCTTTCTTCTTTAATGAAGTTACTTTTCCAAGCAACTCATTCCTGAAACTCAAATTATCGATCCCTTTTTCCATCTTGGCGACCCTTTCTTCCAAGGCTGCAAATTCTCAATGATCCTCTGAGTTTAGGGCGTTCTTATTAATGGTGGCAAACTCCATTCATAGTTTTCTTAACTCGTTTTTATATGACATCCCTCTAAGTTCTTCTACTCAACTACACCCCTGTAGTGAGCACCACTTTTTAAAAATTTATAGGTTTGATTATTATCAGCCAATAACCCCTATAAACTTGTTACTTTCACAGGTTCAGTTTTTGTGCAATCTGTCCGCATTGTGTAATTGTTGATATAATCAGTTGATAATAGTATGATGGCTATTATTCATAGTTAAATGGAAGTCCTAAATCTCTGCTTAATGCTTGTCCAGTATTTCTGCTCATAATACTTGTGATGTCTTGAAATAGGGATTCATCCCCCTCATACTATCTAACCTGATCTTCTCTTAGATTACTATTCATAGTTTCTCCAGTTCTACACACAGTTGACAGCAATACCCAATTTGTTTCTGCTTCTTCTCTGGATCTACACTCAGATCCTTACTCTTTTCCTTAAAGAGTCTCACAATTATCGCACACAGCAATAATATCCCTGAGAAAGAATAGAACAATGAAAGCTGATAGTTTTTACTAAAATGTTATATCTACTGTATACTATATAAACTGTTTTTATTATAAGTGAATTCTAGGGAATTTATAGTGGGCTTTTAGTCATCTAACCCTTGGTTGACACCTCTCCAATGAAACGGCAGCCATTGCCAATGAATCACCCATCCTCATCTCAGCAGCGATGGTCTTCCCCATCCTGGATAGGATTCCATCATTGGACATCCTCAATACCTAAAATGGAAAAAGTTGGAAAACGTATCCCTAACGTTTTCCTCTTATCCAAGAAAAGCAACCATATTTGTCAAGCAACCTACTTAGGTAATGGGACTTGTTACCCATTAAGGCAGGTCACAAACCAACTGATCAATTCGCTAATTGCAGGTAATATCACTCACCTCACAACTTACTACTTACATTCCCAATCAGTTGGTGATGAAACCCAACTGATCCCAATTGGTACACCTGATAGTTAATCACTACAGATGTCCCTATATCGTCAGCAACTCTGCCCTATGAGATCTTAAACATTCATCTGGATCAATCCCAGATGGATATGACCAGGTGAATATCCTAAAATCCCCCAAACATAGCTACCCCAAAAATTAGGGTCAACCAATTTCCAATTCACCTCGCAATAGGGAATTATCCCCTAGCGATTCCTAGTAATTTAACCAGCTGGGAATATGGGCAAAAATCTCAACAGATGAATTCCTTGAACCTTCCCAATTCATCTTCATAATCTACTAAATCATATTCACCTTAAAACCGCTTTAATTATGTCTAAAAATCCTGATTAATTAGCTAATAATAGATATTATATAAATATTATGGCCAATTATGGGACCCACTTGGGTGATTCAAATGGGTTTGCAGCATAAACTTAATTGCATTTTTAAATTTAAGCAGTTATTATAAATGAATATTGAACTTTATGTATATCAATCTATATAATTTGCACTTGTACTTGCACATGGATGGACTGTTTAGGGAGTACCTAGTACTATCAAGAGTCCTGCCAATGTCCCAATAGGGGTGCATCATTATTCAAATTTCATATTTTCTTTCCAAGAATTATTGTATTTCATCATCTATATAACAGAGCTAAATTGGTCTGGTTGAAAAGTGAATACATACCGCTGAGGTGTTAATATTACACCTAAAATCCTTCCAATATTTAGATTAAAAGTGCCTCCATTCAGGATGAGTTAATTGTAATTAAGTTAATTCAAAGGCCAAATTAATTTATGAACCTTTAATTACTTCCATAATCCATAAAGGATTGGCATGGCTTTAAATTTAAATTTATTGTGGGGAAGGCCAACCAAGGGACGGACACTTCCAATAAGACATAAAGAAAAAGAAACATAGTAACAGGGGGCACCCCAGAGAAGCTAATGCTGTCTCCTGTCGCCAGCGGGAACGCCACTAATGGGAGGAGGGGAACGTGTAAAGGGGCCGGAACCATTATTGAGCACGTATAGAGGAAGGGGTTAGAGTTGATGAACCAACATGGGAACCAGGAGGAGACCAACTGATGGCGACACAGTGGGAGGTATCCAAACATCCACGCTTGAAAAAGGTCCACTAAGTGCGACCAGAACCGGCGGACAGCTTCTGGGAGGGTGGGGGTGGAGCCTGCGATGGCATCCAAGACAATTGTGTGGATAGTCCACATGGCGATTGCGACCACCAAAGCATGGAGGGAGGGTGGAAGAGGGGAGACCATAGATAAAGCAAACATATCCCTAGACAAACTGAAGGGATGTGCCTGATCCTGGCAAAGCAGACGTTGCACCTCATGCCATATCGCTTTATATGTAGGGCACTTTACCAGACGGTGAAACAGCGTTCCATACTGGCCACACACATGACACAGGAGGAGTGCAAAGCGTTAGAGCGCTCAGCAGTATGGTACACCCACCTTAAGCAGCGCCACACATGAGAACGGATTGAGGCTGCAGAAGAGGGTGGTGGGCGTAATTCCAAATTGTTTTCTGGGTTTCAAGGGAATAAGGGATGTCCATCATGTCTAGGTAGTCCACCCTGGATAAGATATGGGCCCTTGCAGGTATCAAGCCATCCAAAATGGGTAGTCCCTGTACCTCCTGTGTGAAATGAGGAGAGGGGCGCCCCCTCTGGGCAGTGTGTCCAAAAATATGAATTCTCCACTCAGCGCTCTGCATGGAGAGGAGGATGCGTTTGAAGTGTGGCGCAGTTCCATGGGGACCTGCGGCCGAAGGATGGGAAGCTAAATAGATCATCAAAGAGTTAGGGTGCGACGGATTGGTAAGGCCCAGGGTGTGGGAGAAGTTGAAGAGGGCCGCGCGGGACCAGTGTTGGGCTGGAAGTGTAGTGATGGTAACAGCAGAGATCCAGGTGCCCAGGATCTTTGCAGCATGGGCCTCAAACTTAAGCAGGCCCATGCCTCCACTATGGCGTGGGCCAAACATGACCTCAAGTCACACTGGCGTTGGGCGGCCTGACCAGAGCCACCCTTGCAGAAGGGCATACAGTTTTTTGAAGAAACCTTGGGAGAAGGTGATGGCGTGGGCCCCAAACCAAACTTTGGAGAGGAGCATAGAGTTGGCTAGTACAACCCTGCCAGTAAGGGAAGTAGGGTGGGCTCTGAGAGAGGCGATGCACTTCGTCACGTTATCCAGAATATGATTTTCCATCACCGTTGAGGCATACCCACCTGCCTCCAACCACACCCCCAAATGGCGGACCAGTCCAACGGTAGGGCGTGGCACAAAGGGGAGCACAAGTGTGGCGGGTGGGTTGGGCAGGGTAAGCAAGCGCGTGTGCTAGCAGATGGGGTGGGCTGGAAGCAGGGCGAGGCCCAGCGAGTTTGATACTGACCAAGGAGAATGATTTCAGTTTTGGAGGCGTTGAGTGCAGTATTACTTACCTGGGAGTAAACCTGGATCAGAGCTTCAAGCGTGCGTTCATCATGATTGTTAGTCACCCCAACCACACAGTCATCAGCAATCGCTAACAATTTGACTGGGGCTTGCCTTGCACGTGGACCCCAGTAAAGCAGGCATTCACATTGCGAAGAAGTGGGTCAAGGCTGAAGTTATATGAGAGTGGACTAAGAGGGTCCCCTTGGCGTAGTCCCCTTTGAGGGCGGACTACATCCGTGAGAAAGCCAGGGCCACGCACAGCCATTGTGGCAGATTCTGTCAGCAGCATCACCTAACTGATGAAGCGAGGGGGCAGGCGGAATCGGTGGAGTTAGGCCATGAGGTAATCCCAGTTAATTCTATCATAGGACTTCTGTTGGTCTAAAAATACAAGTGCACCAGAGGCCGTGGACTGACAGGCGTTGGCCACAGTGTGCACGTTGTCCCAAATCGACCTTCTGGGTATGAAACCGAATTGTTCTGGGGAGATGATAGCAGAGGCAACAATTCCTAGACGGTTAGCCAAGATTTTAGTAAAAGTTTTAGTATCAGTGTTGGTTAGAGAAATGGGGCGCCAGTTGGCCAAGTATAGCTTATCCCCTTTTTTAACAGTGTAATGGTATAGGCCTCATGCCCTCCTGGTAGGAGGCGCGTCTCCAGAAGGCTTTGGTTAAGAGAGGCAAGCAACAGTGGGATAAAAACTTGAAGTACTTCTTATAAAACTCATAAGGAATGCCATCAGAGCCTGGGCATTTCCTGTTTGGTGAATTACGGACGGTGGACCAGAGTTCATCCAGAGTAAATTAAATTCATTAACTCTGGGAATTGGGAAATGGTGTGGATGTGTGCACTATCGAGAAAATTTTCCATTTCAGCTGGAGGAATCAGGTCAGATCGGTACAATTCAGAGTAATAGTTTTGTATCTCAATTGCCACTTTGGCCAGCGTATCTGCTATGGAGTTGTCTGGCTGTCACACCTGTGTGCAGGCCATGGTTTAGCGCGGTGTGAAGAATTTTAAAAAAAGTAAGTGGTGCACATGTCGCCCGCTGTGATGTGTTTAGCTTTTTACTGAACACAAATCTGATGCTTGTGTTGCCGCTCAAGAGCGTTGAGGTGGGCGGCTACTTCCGCCCATTTGCAACCCCAAGCAGGGCTGAAGCCTGTGGCTGGAACGTTGGACTCCAGGTGGGTCAGCTCCACCAGAGCGCGCAAGATGACTGCTGAGGTGGAGCGTGAGCATCGGGAGGAGAGGTGGCGAGCCTGGCAGATTGTGTCCGCTTTGAAGGCAGACCAGTTGGAAATTGGATCAGCGCAAAATGGTGCAATAAATTCTGGAGCCATGGTCATGGATTCCATCCCTGAGGAAAATCTTGATGATTTGAGTTCAGCTGGGCGAAGTTTGCACCATACTGGAGCCCAAGCAACTGGGTTGGGTAGGTGGAAGGTTATTGAAACCAGCCTGTGATCAGAGAAATTGTTTTCTATCATGTTAAAATGGGAAATTTGGGTACAAAATTTCAACGGTGTTAGGATAAGGTTGATGCGGGATATGGACCTTAACTGGCCGTTGTGGACATGGGGGCGTGACATGTTTTTGAGCAGCGGAACGTGATGTGGCAGAGCGTCAATCAACCCTAGGGTGGCCTTGAGGACACATAGTTCTACATGTCCCTGTGGCAGGGAAGATGAGGAAGGCCAGCGGTCAGTGGATGGGTTCAACCAACAGTTCATGTCACCAATGACAAGAGGGTCAGGGGGTAATGGAAGGGATTTGACCAATGAAAAAAATTCCCAATGTTCTCATGCACAGGTCAGGGCATAAATGTTAACGATAGTGTGCACTACATCAGCCCACAAAAATTTGACAACGAGGATGAGGCCACTAAGGAAGGATTCAGACAATAAAATTTTGAAATAATTGTTTTTTCAAATAAGCACCCCACAGTGCTTGGACCAGAAGGATAGGGAAGGGAGGAGCATGGATTTCCATGTTTCCTCAGAACCGCGCAGACAGTGGGACTCCTGGATGGCCAGGATATCCACAGGTAAATTATGTTGTAAAAAACTCAGTTTCCTAGCCCAGGATGGCAAGGCCTTGAGTCTGGTGATGTTCAACGTCCCTAATGTAAAGGCACCCCCCATCGCACCTTAGGTGTGAGGGGAAGGGCACCTGAGCCCTTCAGCCTTCTCTTGTTCTTCACGGCACTTTTCAGTGCCTTGGGTACATGCTGCAATGTAGTCAGTAGAATGGGTAGATTTAGCAGTCAGGTTCATGTTGGCTTTTGCCTTCGCTTTTTGTTTCCCCACTTCAGAACAAGATTTTTGTGGTGCGTGCATTTTTTGTGCACTAATGTTTGATTTTGATTTTTGACTGGGAGGTTGGAGACCAATTTGGTTCCAATCGAGGCTTGGGTGCATTGGTCAGGTGAAATTGACTCGCCCATTGGGACTTCATTTTGGGCAGCCCAATTGGCTTAGGCGTCCCAATCTGATTGGTCAAGAGATTCCTGAGCTGCTTCCGCCGCAAAAGTCTCAATGTCTCCTGGAGTTGGGAGGGTGGGATAGCAGAAGCAACCTTGGCCGCCGCCTTGTGGGCCTGTTTGGCCTTCTTCTGCTCCTGAGGGGACACTGGGTTTATGATTAAGTAGCAACCCTGTGCCCCCCATGGGAAGGCAGCCTTTGTATCTGAGGTCAGTTCATAGTGGGTTTCACCGGTGTTCATTGCCACCAGGGGAATTTCCTCACATGTGATGCCCTCCTTGGAGGGGCAGGTATGTGACTTGTGGCCAAATGAGTCACAAAAGGCGCAGATGGGAGGTGCGCTGTCCATGGTAACCCTGAAAGGGTGGGTGACATGCCCCTCAATATTGACATAAGTGGTGTGTGGGATTTGGGTTAGATCCTTTGCTATCCCCTCAGCTGGGATTGGGACTGCAATTGCTTTGCCAGTGGACAAGTGTGGCATCAGTGTAAAGCGTTGCATTTTGAAGGAATGTATTTCGCCATATATGGCGAGCCTGGCCTTCAGGTGTTGTTTGAGTACAGCGCATTTGACCGTAGTGGGCAGAAAGTCAAAAGTAATATCTTTGGTTAGATTTTGTCCATCTGGTGCACTTAGTTTTGACAACCTACTGCCCATTGGGGAGGTCTATCACAATGCGCACTGTTGCAGCTTTGTCCACTGCCTCCTTGCTCTCAAAACCAAGATCCAGCCAACTGCATGGCATGGAATGAGGTGCAATGTACACCATGCTCAGGAAATGAGTGTGCACATCCCCACAAAACTTTTCCCATAGCGCCATTTGATGAATATCCAGTAATACCTATACTCTGTGTTCTACCGATGAGAGTGGTTGAGAGTGCAGCATATTGATGTACTGGTTGCATCACGCTTGCCAAGCTAAAATTTCCGGGGGAAATGTTTACCGCTGGCTTTTTGTTAAGTTTGTCTATTCCTCCGGATTCACTGGGGCGTTTGTGAACTGTGGATGTCACAGGGCCACCACCCGCCCTTTACCTTACTTGCCAACTGCTCCCCAACATGGGTGCTAACTAATCTCCTCAGTGAGATTATCAAACTAAAACCAAACTTGAATCAAACTTTGTTGCAAAAGTGATTGCAATGAGAGAAAAAATTTTAAATGTTCAGATTTGCATGGCTTTAATGAACTCATAAAATTGATTAGTATGGCCAGGAGATGTCCTAGTGGTATAAAAATACCGGCGCCTGGCCTTGAAATAAAATCATCATCTTTTCCATCATAAATCAGATTATATTATACCATATTCTATTAATTCTATCTTCATATAAAGAAGTGTAGGCAAGAATTAAGGGGAGTTTGTCAGTAATGTCTGTATCAGGAGAGTTCCCAATTAGAGAGAGAAAAATACCCAGAAGAGACCATAAGTGGCAATAATAATTGTTTTAGCTTTATGAGCTTCAGAACGGTTAAGAAATACTATAAGACACATAGCAGAATAGAGGATATATTGTCTGAAACTCTTTCTGACTATCAAAGCAGGTATATTAAATAAGCAAGTAAATCCACAAATTTATATAGAACCTAATTATTGGGATTTGCAAGGACAGCATTTTTATTCAATAATATTTATAATGAGGTCAATTATGCAGTTTTTTACCTAATTTTTTTCTCTGGCGTTTTTATTGCTTTAGATTTCCCTAATTTGGAGGTTTAATAGGTTAGTTGCATAAGGAATAATATTTTCCTCAAGAGTCCAACCTCATGTTGAACATTCTTTTGGCATCAAAGATCAGTATCAAACTGAAGGCAATATGGCGATCAGATATTAGGAGTTTTATGGCCATTACATTGCTTCCTGGCCTTTGGTTGCACTATGTCAACTATCTGTGTATTGTCACCAGCTTGTGAGGTGGAATTGCGCTGCAAAAAATCTTAGTAAAATTTTGATAATTATATGATTAGGCAGGTTGATTTAAATTAATAATAGTGCTAATTAGTATGTTAATCTGACATTTCAAATTTTTAGTTATTTCCTAGGGGTTAATGGCTTTTTCCTTAATCCCTACATGTTGAGCTTACAAGGCAGCAGTCCCCAATGGAAACTGCTTTTAATACATTTTCTTATTTCCTCCCTTAAGTTTTATAAATAAAATCTTTCCACTTCTCAATTTTTATTTTTAAATCAGGTAGTTTGTGATAAAAATTCCATTTATGTGTGCCAAATTCGGTATTTTGCAGGCGTTAGTATAATCCCTAATTGCACTACTTATAACTTTATGGATGGCTGTAACAAAAGTGTTTTAGCTATTGCTCTGGGTGATAACACATCATGTTTACGTGCAGGCTTAATCATATCAGCAAACTCCATGACAGGTTCCTTACTGATGGTTATTAGTTTATTTCTGTTTTATTATGGTCTTCCAAAACACCATCTTTATTTGAGCCTGCTTTAGCCAGCCTCTCTTATTACGCGTCTATCCCATTGTATTTTAATTTAAAAAGCTCATCTATTTTCATGAGGCTTGACAATTAATTTGATAGGTGCTAAAGCTAAACTTGCCAACAATTTCTAAGTCATAGTTATTGGTTTTTGTATTTACATAATCCAAATCTATTTGGTAGACTTTGATTTATCATAGAGCGTGAGAAAGTGTGTCAGGACCTATAGTGAAGTTTTTGAGGTTATTAATAATGACTTTTATGGATTAGGTTGCAGCTGGTTGTATAGTAGATTGGTAGTGTTATCAACAGTCACATTAAATGGCATCAACTGTTGTACATGACAATCAAGCAGCTATGTTTAATTACTGCATCAAGCTACTATATGATCTAAAGATCCTTTTTAGTCCTAGATGGTCCTAAGATCTAAAGATCCTTATTTAGTAAAATATTATATTTCATATAGTAATTTAAGGAAGAAGAATAATTTAAATTTTATTTGGGAAGGCTGACAATGAGATGGACACTTCCAATGTGTAAAACTATCAAGCACTAATATAGGCTAGAGGCACCCCAGAGAAGCTAATTCTGTCTCCTATTACCAGCGGGAGCGCCAATTAAAGGAAGAGTGGTATTGTGAGTAGAGGCTTGCGCCACTCTTTAGCTTGTATAAAGGAAAGGGTCTGAAGGGATGAACCAAACTGGAAACCAGGATGAGACCAACTATCATTGACAGGATGGCAGATAACCAAACATTATGCTTTAAAAGTGGTCCATAAGGTGTGACTGGAATCGGCGTACAGCTTCCTGGAAGGTGGGAGTATAACCTGAAATGGCATCCAAGACAGCCGTGTGGATAGTACACATAGCGATTGCAACCACTTAGGCTCATAGTGAGGGTTTATAGGGGAATTCATGGACAAGGCGAAGATGTTTTTAGAGAGGCTGAAGGTCCATGTTTGAGCCTGAAAAGAGAGACGCTGAACCTCGCGCCAGGTCGTTTTAGAAGGGGGGCCTTCTTCCAGGAGGTGTACCAAATTCCCATAAAGGCCACACTTAATACATGAGGAGTGTGATGCGTTAGATTGATTTGCAGTACGGTATACCTGTTTCAAGCAGCGCCACACATGGGAACAAACTTGTGGCTGCAAATGAGGGTGATGGGTGTACTTACAGATGGCTTTCTGGGCTTCTAGGGAGTATGAAATGTCCAACATGTCCAGATAATCCACTCTGGCCATGATAGGAGACCTACTGGGTATTAAACTGTTCAGAACGGCATTTCCTTATACTACCTGTGTAAAGCGAGGTGTGGGCGACCCCTCTGAGCAGTGTGCCCACTGATGCTAAATCTCCACTCAGCGCTCCATATGGAGAGGAGAATTTGTTTGAAGTTGGGTGACATCCCATGAAGGCCTACAGAAGAGGGATGCAAGGCCAGATACATTAACAGATAATGGGAGTGGGTAGAATTGCTGAGGCCCAGGGCGTGGGAAAGTTTATAGCTTTGGGTAGGGGACGATTTTGACTATGTTGGTTTTGCGCGCCAATGCCCTGAACCGAGATAGCGAATAGCAAAGGCGGTCCATGGAGTTCCTGGCCTATCATACACCGCGCATGGAGGTTTTCCGGGTTTTATCCTCCTTTCCTATTTTCTTCACTTCCCCTCATTGGTGCAGTATCATCCCCAAATCGGCCCACCTTAAATAAAAATTTAAAATAAAAGGAATAAAACTTTATTAAAGATTTATTTGGAATAAAAATTTCAGATTTGATTTCATCCAGGGTGCTGATTGGCTCAAGTAAATCACCCTTTCTTCTTTTTTATTCCTCTTTGAGTGCTTGATCTCTTTTACTCTTGCAACCCCCAGGAAGACCTTTTTTGCTGCCCTGGATAACAACACCTTGGGCTGAACTTCATTCTGCGCAGCAGGAGAAGCAGGCATATTTTCCTCCTAGTGGTAGCTCAAACAAAGGCCAGTTCGTCAGAAGGTCTCATGTTCTATGGTGAATTGATAACTGGATGCTTGTGCTCCTTTATACCTTCTCTTAAAGGAATCCCTAACTTACCATGGTCTTCTGGTTGGACAAACTCTTTCAAGGTATGCATAAGCTGTTGGATAGTGTATTGCTCCATTTGCACAACTATAAAGTAATTATAATTGAGTTTCACAAAAATAGATTGCTTCATAATATTAATATCCCTTAACTGGTAGGTAGAGTACCTTTGCTTTTGATATTACTTCTAGTGGCAGTTAAAACATAGTAAATTACTCAGAATTTATTGAGGTTAATGATCTTATAAACTTTACTGTTTAAGAATGAGGCTCAGTGATCAAATTTAATAGCAGTTGTTGATAACTTAGATCTTTTAGCAACTGCTTTTTAGCTTTATCTTTATCGATAGGTCGTTTGCTAACATTTCTTGTGGGATTAACTTTACCCGATGCTACTAATTGATCATCTATTTTTATAATAAAAGTGTGTATATGTACATGATGCCCAGCCAAAACTACAGCATATAGAGTTTTGAAAATTTGGCTATATGTGGATGGGAGGGGGTCCATGTGCACCTCGAAGCCAGATTTTAAATTTTTTATAATAAAATAAAAATGGAAGTACCGTTTACCAAATGGTAAAAGCTTAAGAGCAAGATAATGTTTTCAGCCGCCAGCTAAATGCAACATTGTTATGGTTACTGACCTAATGATTGTTTCTTTTGCGCAAATATTATCATGTTTTATATATAACTAATCTTCTATATATATAAAATAAAGTCATGTTAGTTACACCATTTATAACTCAAGAATGGCTGGACCGATTTTTATACTCTTTGCTTTGTTGGATTTGTCTCCACCTCGAATAGCAGAATAACTATTAAAACATGGGAAAAATATATATATATATATACTCAGCACTGTATATTCTAAGTTGCTTATAGTTTACATTTGGACCCAATCCAGATATCTACTTAATAAAACACATTCACTGATGTACTCACTGACTGAAATCTGAAACCTTCAAATCTGATAGGTTCAATCTATTTGGGCGAGTGGGTGAGAATTGGTGAATCTTATCGAATCTGAATCTATCGAGTATGATAAACTCAATTTGGGTGAGTTAAGAATTGGCGAATATCTATATCTGTATATATATATATATTCTATAAAGTTTGGGAACGGAATGCTAATATGCAATTATTTAATATAATCATATATATTGATATCAGTTCTATATAAGATCTAGAACATATATTTCTATTGGTAATTATATAGCAACTTGGCTGGGTATTTTCATATCCATTTACTTCAATTTTTCATAGGTTTTAATAAGTGGTTAGTTTATGGCTGTTTTATAAGTTCAATAATTGGTTTTTGCTGAGTGGTTATTTATTTTTTGGTCGATTCGATAGGCTCAATAGTTTCAGGTAAGTGATTGATGGTTTATTTAATTTGGCAGGCTTAATTGATTTTGGCTAAGTGGTTGTAGGTTGGAATTTTTAATAGGTTTAATGGTTTCTGAACTTATTGATAGCTATCTACCAATATAAAATATAAAAAACTAGAATCTGATTGATTTGAAAGGTTTATTTTATTTGGCCGAGTGGGTTGATAGTTTTTGGTCGAATCGATAGGATACAGTTTAGCTTTGGGGGAAATTAGTTATTGGCTGATTTGATAAGTTCAGTTAGATTTAGCTCAGTGGTTGGTGGTTTTGGTTGCTTCGATTGAGCAATTAGATTTGGCCGAGTAGTTATTGCTTAACTATATATAAAATCTAAATTAATCAATTCAATTCACCTGAAATTCTAGACACCGTAGCAAAGCACGGGTAACTCCGCTAGTATTTACTATATACGGTGCCCCCCCCCCGAGTTCGATTCCGGTACTGGAACTTTGGATAGGGGACGATTATGACTATGTTGGCGTTGCGCACCAATGCCCCGAACCGAGATAGCGAATAGCAAAGGTGGTCCATGGAGTTCCTGGCCTATCATACGCCGCGCTTGGAGGTTTTCCGGATTTTATCCTCCTTTCCCATTCATTCGATTTCCCTTAATCGGTGTAGTATCGTCCCAGGTCGGCCCACCTCGAATAAAATTTAATCTCATCTTTCTTTTTATTTGTTTTTATATATAGAATATATTATCTTATTAATAAATAAACCAATAATCACTAAACTTTGTACAGATACTTTAAAAAGTTTGGGGCGTAGTAAAATACTATTTTTAACAAAATTATCTAATTTTTAATATTAGTTCTATATAATATCTAAAACATATATGCTTCTAGTAGTAATTATATACAATTTGGCTGAGCATTTTCATATTCATTTAATTCAATAGTTTTGTAGGTTTTGATAAGCAGTTGGTAGTCTTTGACTGTTTTGTAAGTTCAATAATTGGTTTTTTTAATGGTAGTTATTTATTTTTTGGTTGATTCCATGGACTCAATAGTTTCAGGTAAATAATGGTTTAGATAATATGGCATATTTAATTGATCTTGGCTAAGTGGTTGGAGGTTGGAA
Organism: Massospora cicadina; assembly: GCA_022478985.1. NCBI lineage: Eukaryota > Fungi > Entomophthoromycota > Entomophthoromycetes > Entomophthorales > Entomophthoraceae > Massospora > Massospora cicadina. The sequence goes on from JAKSZP010012387.1 coordinate 40,233, forward strand.
TAATTAATAGGTTTAATTTATTTAACTGAGGTAAGCCAACCAGGGGACAGACATTACTGAATATATGTGAAACTAAGAGAATAACTAACAAATATAAAATTGGGCACCTCAGGGTACTTAAGTTACCCCTGTTTCCAGCAGGACTGCCAGGTATGGAGGGGTTGGTGCACTACTCCAAGGGGGTTTCCCCTGCTATGGAGCAGGTGTGAAGGAAAGGGTCTGTGTGGAGGAACCAGAGTGGGAACCATGATTCTATGAGCACTTTTTATCTTGGTCTCATATATCCATAGAGCCAGGCTTGGAAGTGCTCTAGTAAGTGGACATGGAATCTGCTAATAATCTCATAAATGGTTGGGACTGTGCCCTTGAACGCATCTAATGCAATTATGTGTATTGTCCACATTGCAATGGGTATTATTAGGGAGCAGAGGGTAAATGGGATTGGTGACTCAATCTGGAGCGCAAAGATACTTTTTGATATTGAGAACTCCTGTTTGTTTTGAATCTTGAGCAGGCATGTGACTTCCTGCCATATAGCTTTGGTTGAGGGGCATGTTTCTAGGTGGTGATGTAGGGATCCCTCCCCTCCACATACTTCACATGTTTTGTGGAGGGAGTTGGAGCGGTCCACCATCCTATAGGTCCTTCTCAAAAAGCGCCAGGCGTTTGCTCTTATCCTTGGCTGTAGGAGTGGGTGGTGTGTCATTTTCCACATTGCTTTCTGTGTGGTTAAATCATAGGGAATGTCAAGCATATCTAGGTATTCTATCCTAGCTATGCTTGGGGTTATTGCGAGCATATCCCTCTGGGGGTGGTTTTCTGGGTTTCTTAATTTGAATTGGGGGCTGGGTCATCCCCTTCCCTGTATAGTACCCATGTTCTCTATGGTCCATCCCATATGGCAGATAGTTCGGAGGATATGTTTGAAATGAGGGGAGGTTCCATGCGGACCTGTTGCAGTAGGGTGCTTGGCAAGGTATGAAAGTAGTCTGGGTGGACTATGTGGGTTGGTTAATTTGAGCGCCTGTGCAAAGTTAGTCCTTGCTGCTCTGGACCAATGTTGTTGCAGGAGGTCTGGAGCAAGGATTTCCTTTATCCATGTACCTAGGATGTGATTGGCATGGCTTTCAAAATCTATTATTCCCATGCCTCCGCTTGAGCGTGGGCCAAATAGTGTTTCCATCTGTATAGGAGGGTGAGATCCAGGCCACAGCCAGCTCTGGATAAGCACACGGATTGAGGTTATAAAGGTAGGCGAGAAGGCGATTGCGTGGGCCTGGTACTACAGTATTGAGAGGATGAGTGAGTTAGCAACTGTAACTCGTCCTGTTAGTCCTGGGGTTCTCCCCTTGAGGGAGGCTACGCGTTTGGATACCCGTTGTAACAGGTTACTTTCCATTGTCTCATTAGCATATCCCACTGATTCTAGCCAGATTCCGAGGTGTCAGACAGGAGTGGTGGTGGGAGGTGTTGAAAAGGGTAAAATAATTGGGTTTTTTCTTCGAGTGTTGGTGTGAGGTTCTGACGTTGTGGCCCAATTGTTTGTTTATTTGCCTAAGAGGATGATTTCTGTCTTCCTTTTGTTGAGCGATGCATTGCTCACCTTGGAGTATTCCTCTAAAGTGTGTTACAGCTGTCGGGCATCTTCATTGTTTGCTATACCTGCTATGCAGTCATCTGCAAATGCCATTATCTTGACTGTTGGTTGTCCTTGTGCGGTTATCCCCATGAGACGTGAGTCAGTTACTCAGAGAAGCGGGTCAAAGCTGAAATTGTATAGCAGTGGGCTGAGGGGATCCCCTTGTTTGAGCCCTCTGTGTGGTTTGATATTGTTTGCTAGGAATCCAGGGCCACATACAGCCATGGTTGCAGATTCTGTTAGGAGCATCGCCCATTTACGAATCTTGGTGGGAGTTTAAAGGCATGTAGACATTCTTTTAGGTATGGCCAGCTAAACTGGTCATACGCCTTTTCCTGATCCAAGAAGACCAGGGCACCAGTTGCTTTGGATTGGCAAATGTTTGCAACAGGGTGTATGTTGTTCCAGATTGAACGCCCTGGTATAAACCCAAACTGGTTGGGTGATAAGACGTCAGATGCAATTGCGCCTAATCTAGCTGCTAGAATTTTTGTGTCAGTGTTGGAGAGTGCAATTGGGCGCCAGTTGGCCAGGTCCAACTTATCACCCTTTTTATACAAGGTTATAACGTAGGATTCATGGCCTCCTGGTAATAGGCGTGTTTCCAACAAACTCTGGTTCATTGACGCCAATAGGAGGGGGGCGATTTGTTAAAAATATTTTTTGTAAAATTTGTAGGGTATCCCATCAGGCCCTGGGCATTTCCTATGTGGTGCACCGCGAATTGTTTCCCAAAGCTCCTCCCGTGTAATAGGGGATAGTATATTGTATTTTGGTGGTGTACTTTGTATCTTGGCAGCTTGAATAAATTCTTTAATTTTTTGTGGATCTGTTGGCATATTGTGATATAATTTGGTATAATAGCAGTGTACTTCCGACTTGACCTCCTCAGGGTCAGTTGCCACGGTGCTGTTGGTCTTGTGTACATGTGTGCATGTGGGCTGGTTTCCATGGGAGTGGAATTGGCAGAATAAGTATGTTGGACAGGTTTCACCTTCCTTTATAAACTTACTTTTGTTTGATACTTTGATTCTGTGTTGGTGTTTGAAGATGATATTGTTAAGTCAGGCTGAAATTTCTGCCCATTTGCGTCCCCAATTAGGGCTATAGCCAGATCTCAGAGTATTTATTTCTTTTTTTTAGTATTAGATGGTCCACTCAGAGTATTTATTTCCAGGTGGTCTAGTTCTGCCAAGGTACGCTTAATTGTGGCCATGTCCACGGTGTACTTATGTGATGCAATATGTCAGGTTTTGTTAATTAAATCTTTCTTGAAATTTTCCCATGTTCCAATGGGATCCAAAGTGAATGGGGCTGTGAATTCTGGGTTTGTAGCCTTGTTTTCAACCCAGTCAGAAATCTCGGGCAATTTTATATTTTCTGGGTGAAGCTTTCTCCAAGGCGACACCTGTGTGTGGGATTGGGTTGGTGCTAACTGCACCATAACTAATTGGTGATCAGAAAAATTGATCTTTTTTGTTGTAAATTTGGAAATTTTTGAGTGGTGGGATTGTGGGATGAGGATGTGGTCAATATGACTCATTGATATGAGCAGTCCCTCGCGTACGTTGGGTCTTGTCATGTGGGGAAGGATTGATGAATTGGGGGAAAGAGCATCCTGTAAGCCAAGAGATGCCTTCATTGTGCAATATTCAATGTATCCAGGTGGGTATCCCCTGGGATAGGCCATCAATATGTATTGGGGTTATCCCAGCAGTTGAAATCGCCTAACATGATGATATCTGGTGGGAGGGTGAGAGTAGAAATTTTTCAAATAAATTTTTTTTCTCTCAGTTGCAGTGCATAGTGCATAGATACATGCTAACAAAATTGTTTCATCTTGGCATGTGATTGTTGCTACCAGGACTTGACCGTGCAAGTGTGATGATAAATTTGTAATTTTAAATTTTTTGTTGTTTTGGACTATCACCCCACAGTGAGACGTCCATACTGATTGTGATGGTGCGACCCTGGTTGACCAGGATTCTTCTTCCCCTTGTAGGCAGTGGGTTTCTTGGATGGCCAAGATGTCTACAAGAGGTTTTCGCAGAAATTCCAGCTTTTTGGCTTGGGACATATGAGCCCTGGCTCCCACAATATTTAGCATCCCTATTGACACTGAGGTGCCCATGGCGCCTCAGGAGCGGTTGGGAGGACCCTCTGGTCCTATCCCACCGTGGCTCATTTTGGCCATGCTCTGCATCTGTACTCCAACTCTTTCACTGCCATTGTTGGTTCCCTTGATCTGACCCAATAATTCAAGGGAATTGCGGTTTTTTACATTTGCGTCAACTTTTCCTGCACAGGTCTCATGTTGATTTGATGCGGGTTGTTGATTGGATTTTATATTTTTGAGGTTCAGCTTTGTTGCATTGTGCACCGCATTTTCACCCAAATTGCGTTTGCATTGTTCCTCAGTATGTGCATGACTGATGACGCTTTGTGGCTCAGTCTGGTTACTGTAAAAATTTTTGACCTGGGCATATTGTTCTGATTAGTTGGTTTGGTGAATATCCAAAATATCCTCCTGAGTTTGTCAGTGGTTAATGGCGGATTCCGCGTGTGCCGCCGCTTCAGCTGCTGCTCTCTTGCAGGCTTTTTGTGCTTCTTTACGCTGTTTACTTGTAACTGGGTCCACGATGGATTATAGTCCATCTTCACCCCAGCGGAATGGGTGGTGACCATCAGTTATTTTGGCGAAGTTTTCATTATCTTCACCCATAGCTTCTTCACAAAAATCATTTTCCATTAAGCCCTCTTTTACAGGGCATGCATGTTCCTTGTGGCCCAGTGAGCCACAGTGGTTGCAAATGGGTGGTGCGCGTTCCGGTGTAACTCAGAATGCAGCTGACTGGCCCCCATCTGCAAAGTGAAATTCTGCTGCATGGGGAATTCTGGATAAATCCTCTTCCACTTCTGGGAAGGGATTGATTACAGCGATAGCTTTGCCTGTACACAGGTCGGGCATTAAGCAAAATTGCTGTAATTTGAGTTGTTGGATTTCTCCATAGGCCACAAGACCTTTGTGGAGCTCCTCCTTGATTACCTTATGAGGAAGGTTGGTGGGGAGTGAGTCAAAGGAGATGAACAAAGTTTTCTCTTTGTTCCATCTGGTGTGCGCGGTGTGCACAATTTTTTTGCCCTCAGGGAGGGAAATTTCCACGAAGATTTTTGCTGCAGCATTAGCTTCATCAGCTGTTTCAAAACCAATATCAATCCAGCTGCAGCCCATGTTGTTGGTGGCTACGTACACCGCGTGAGGGAAAAGTGAGGGCTGTGCCTCACATGCTTTCTCCCACGGGGTCAGTGACTCATCCCCAAGGAAGAGTCTGATCCCATGTTCCACCTTTGACAAAGGTTGGTTGAATTAGATGTACATGTATTGCGCATGCTTTACAGTAAATATCATAAGCCCAGATGGTGTCTGAGTTTGCAATTTTTTACAGCTTGGGTTCCTGATCCCCCTCCAGGGCGTTTCTTGCCTTTAGTTGCACCATTAAGCGCACCGCTTGCTGTGACGCTCACCCATGTTGTATCATTTTTGTTATTAAGTCACCCATCTTTCCTATGTGTGATTATCCAAATTTGCTGTTTGAATCAAATTGTAGTAACTAAAGTGATTGTTATGAGAAAGAAAAATTAATAGGTTTAATGGTTTCTGAACTTGTTGATGGCTATCTACCAAGATAAAAACTAAAATAATTTAGAATTATCTGGCAAGTTATAAACACCTTAGTGAAGCACGGGTATCTAGATACTAGTTTGTTTTTTATACAGATAGATGGTCATCAATATGCTTTTTTATTTGAGGTAATCTGTTATTGATAAATTTTTATATCTGAGATAACCATCATCAATAGGTTTTATATTTGAGGTAAGCATCATTGATAAGCTTTTATTTTGAGGTAAAGATAATGTTATGGATAAGTATTTATTTGAGATAAGCTGTCATCGATATATTTTATATTCTAGGTAAGCTGACATCAATGATAAGTTTAGGAATTGATCAAACATATTGAATCAGTCAAAAACTACTAGCCACTCAAACCCAATCAAACCTATTGAATCAACCTAAACCCACCAGCCGCTTACCAAACCCAATGAACTTAACTTTTTAGCACTAGGTTGTTCCAACCTAATGGGGGATACACTGATATAAAACCATTGAACCTATCAAAATTAACTAAAAACTAATTGCTCAGCTGCAATATTATAAAATTAAAAAACAATCATATATGGTTTTTACTTCTTATATATACAACCTTTCCTTTTATTATAGAAAATTAAAGATCCAGCTTTGAGGTGCACATGGACCCCCTCCTATTACCTATGTTCAAATTTTCAAAGTTCTGTGTGCTTTAGTTCTGGCTGGGATTACAAACATGAAAACATTGCTTTTAAGAATATAGATTAAACTAATACTTTTCTTGTTATACAATTGTTTTGTGTATTTTCAATAGTGTTGGTCCCATGGTCCTCCTATCTCAAACAATTGCTTCATTTATAAAAATGTCATGCAACAAAATGTATCTGTATTGATTTTTATAAAGATATTTGAGTTGGGAGCATTAATTGATTATAATACAAAGCAACTTGTACTATACATAAATCAATGAGATTTAAAATAAATCAGATTAAAGCTTAGTCCTTTGTTGTTGTTTAGTAGCTAAGTGACTAATTTTATAATATACACATCTTTAATATAAAATAAAGTTACTTAAACCAATAACTAGATTAGTTTGAAACAAAAAGGTAAAGTCACTTTGCTTTATAAATTTATCAGTTATGCACTTAAGATGCAACAATAATTGTTTATCTATCTGGTTGCTAAGCAAATTAATGTTTGTAATGCTAACTTTTATAAGACAGCAACTAACTTATAAAACACTAAAACTAACAAGAAGAAAAACAAGAACTATACTAAATTTGTGTTTATGCTGATGATCAATGAGGCATTAATTAGTTTTAAAATAAATTTAAGCATTTGACTCATCTATTTGATGTATAAATTTCATCCAAAATAAGTTACTAACAAGGCATATAGTTCCAAAGCAGAATAAGCATCTCTTGTAAAAGTTGTGTTGCATGATTTGAGAGTGCTCAAATTTTTTTATCCTTATATTATTTATGAGGCATAAGATAATCTCTTACCTTTTGATCAGTGCAGCCAATAAAGGCAGTGAGCCTTAAAAAGTTGGTTAAGCTTTGTATAGCTTCTATTTTTGAGCCTTATAATGCTATATCCAAGAAGCCAACAGTCAATACTTGAGAACAACTAAGTCACATAACAAGTATATTTTTTATTTGAAAGGATGCCAAGTCACCACTTATATCCTGTTAGGTAGTGTATCTATCCTATGATAAGCATGGCAAATTAGACTTGTTGAAGTCAAGTACCACAGCAAGATATAGAAATCATGATGTAACTTTATTATAGTATAAATTAGGGGTTTTTATATGTTGCAATTAACAATATAAACTAAAAAGCTTAAAATTTATAAAGATAATAGAGGTGGAAATCCAGAAGGAAGGCTCTTGTTCTGATTATATACTATGGACATTATAATATCTTTGTGTCATAATTTTGAGAAGCAAAATTAGTGAGTTGAATACCCAAGTCAGATGAGACTGTGAGTCACTTATGTTAATCATTTGAAAGCTTTTTTATCATTTTTTAGATTTGTCTTAATTTGTGGCCTTAAGTGCCACTACAAGTAGTTGTCAATAACCTTTAGTTTATACATCATTTTAATAAGTCAGAAATTAACCTTGGGGTATTTTAGGCTCAAATTTGATTTGTCAGATTTTTTCTATAGTTGACTAGAGCTGTGATATCTATCAATTTCTCTAGATAAATTATTAAGGTACTATATTTAACTCCCTTCTTGGGTCTAGATATCAATTCATCTGAGGGAGTCAACTAGTCAATATTCTTTTCATTATGTCTGATATCAGGATATCTGACAAGCTTTTCAACTTGGTATATACAATTAGCAACTTGTAAAAAATTTGAGTGAAAAGAGTAAAGTTTTGCATGTAGAAAATCTGGACACTCAATGATATTTTATAGTAAATATGAAATTTCTCACTGGATAGGATCAATGATACACTTTTGTTGGCAAATTAAAAAGTGTGTGTATGTGTATATGTATATATGCATAACATCTATAGGTCAGTTTTAAATCAATCAATCAGTTTGGTAAGGAAATTTAACTTTCTGTCAGTAATTGATTTAATTTACAATTTCTTTTTTAGCACTAGGTGGCCCAAACTTTATTTACAAATGTTCAGTTTAATTTTAGTTATTATTTTGATTATGTGAATTTGGGGTTTCTGAGATCAAGTAGTTAGTAGTAATAGTTTGATTCAAACAATCAATATAAGTAATTATTTAGGTAACTTAAAATTACTAAATTTGGTACTATAATTGAGGTTTGATCACAGCAAACAAATGTTTCATTGGTTGTGCTTTGACAAATACATTGCATCAGAACTCTAAACTTTATTTACTTAAAGAATGGCTCTAAATTATGTCAAATCATAAGAGCTCAATCACTAGCATTTATCATTAATCATTTAAAATATGTGTATCATTAAATCATCATTAAATAAGCTTTTTCTCAGGTCTGCTGCATGCAGCCTCTGGCTTCACTCAATCACTCTCCCAAGGGTTCCAAGGAGCAATTTGGCAATTTTGATGTATATATGTTGTTAGAGATCCCAAAGCAGAGATAGCTTTATTTATTTACTATGATACAATATATTTGGCTTTTATAACAACATTTTCAGCTTTGTAAAGTTTAGCTAAATATGGGTTCTGTATCTTTTTACCCATACCTGACTTCTTTTGTGAAAATCCTTGGCTTTTATATAACTATCCTCCTTAAAAGAAAGACATATCTGCTGCTTTTGCTAACTGGACAAAGGTTGAAGTTCTTTAGCAGTAGCCTTTGTTGAACACACCTGGAAAGGTATGATAAAAAAGTATCTGAGGTAGGTTTAAAATAAAAGATGAGTTAGGTAATATTTTAAAAAAGATATAGTTTATTTATCTTAGACATAAAAAGAAAACTCCTGATATTCATAAATTTGGCACCTTTGTATTTTGGTGGGGAGACCACATTGCATTCAATGAACTGCTAGATGAAGAATAAATATTTCAGTATGGAGCTATCCTTTATCCTGCAGGTTTAACTAAATACAATTTCAAAGCCATTTACTGCTACCTCCACACCCACAAAAGCTTATTTTGGGTCTCACAATGGCGAACCACCTAAAGTATCAACCAAGTGGCTTTGGTAACTCACCGTTCAACCCTTTAAAAGGGTAACATGCAATGATAATCCCAATCCTTAAAGAATTTTAGCTTGACTGGGATAAAACCCAATTCAGTTGAGGCAGATGAGAGATCAACAATCAAACTTCAACCCTTTAAAACTGCAGTGGTGAAGCATAACCCAAGCTTGCAGTTGAAGAGTAGATTAATGGTTAGGTGTATGATGGGTAAGGATGAGGGTAAAGGGTACAGGTGGTAACTTTTCACACAATTGTTGAAAACCACTTGAAAGGTATTGTAATTGTTGGGCTATGGTGACCTAGCACTATAGAAGCTTAAGGGAGCCTCTACCCATCTATTATTACACTTTATTATGATAAGATGTATACCATTGATTCAAACTGTTAGCCTCCAACATTAAACTTGGTTTTGGCTCCAAATCTTAATTACTACCATAACTGAGAGGTAAAAAACTATAGATATGAAAGCTTGGCTGAAATTGATACCAAAGCATTTAAACTCAGCTCATAGAACAACTCTTCTATACATGATAAACTAACTTATAATCAAATCATCAATTATTCTAACTCAACTTCACCTTCAAACTGTTTATATAACATGCTTTCTATAGACCAGAGTTTTTATAAGAGGAACCAGGCTCTGAGCTTTTACATGGGTTAAAGATAGCTAATGGTACTTCTAACTCCTAATTGGTGGCAACCTTTATTTTAGAAGTAGGTGCACTGTTTGTAAGCAGCCATTTAAACTCAATCATCTATCACCTAAGATAAAGTGGAGGGTTAACCCACTAAAACTATTGCCTCAAACCTGAACGTCAAAACTAATTTTTTATTAGGATGGCATAATTGTCATTTAACTAGTTGGATAGGTTTAGTTCAATAAGCACAGGATCTTAATAAGGTTGCTAAAAAACTACAACCTACCTTATATTTGAGCAACTACCAAACATTAGCTCAACTTATAGTTAGCAACCACCAAACATCCCAATTTATAGTAAGCAACTACCAAAGCTTGCCCCTTTGATCAGGCATGATATACCTATCTCCTCACTGATGGAGTTCTTCATTGGCAATTCTTGTTGTTGCTTCTTGGCAGACTGATAGTTAGCCTGAAAGAAGGTCATCAAGATTCTTACTTAAAAAGGGAAATTTGATGGTGGCATTAAAATCATGATATTATATTATCTTAAATCAAAATGGTATAAAATAAGTATTTATATAACATTTTTAATTCAATCTAGTTTTAATATTTGACCAATTAAATTAATCTAATTTCAACTGTAGATTGTCATTGGAAAGTAATGTTTAGATTTTTAGAATGAAATTGGTCCAATTAAATCTACTAGTCATTTAAAAATAATTAATTAATAAAACAAAAATTCTTATTAATTAAAACTAATAAATTAAAATATCAACCAACATCATGACTGAAATCATTGTACCAGTCAAACTAGCTGAATAAATGATGGCCAGAAAGTTTATAATACTATAATAAAATGGATTAATTAAATTAACTAAAGAGATATAATAAACATAAAAAGAGATATAATATAGATAAAATACCAAATATAAAAAAGTAAAAATTGTGGATAACAATAAGTATGACATTCCATTTATTCTTGGCTATTGTATCATCCAATTCTTCAGTAGAATGGGTTCAATGGCCCTCCTTCCTCAAATAAACATATATATGAAACATATCCCCTATATTAGCCAGCAATCATGCTTTTCTGTCCCTCATGTGGCTCTATTACTAAATAATTCAGTTTGATAGCTAAATTTATTAACCTTTAAGTTAGTTATTAATTAATATTTTTAAAAGTTTAATTGGGTGAGCATTATTTTTAATTTTTGATTGTAGGGTTTCCAAGTAGTTTGTAGTGATTGTTTATTATTGACCCTGTGCATAAACACTGGTGTGGTTTTGTGTTTTTGTGTAAGAAAATGATGTAAATAATGATTTGGTCAATCAATTTAGATTTGTAGCAAACGGCTATGCTTGATAGTTTACTTTTTTGTCATGTGGTTGATGGATATATGATTATTATAACACTGATACTAGCTCTAAAATAAACAATAGTGATACAAATAGTGATACTCATAATGATAATAATACTAATACTAATAAACTCATCAGTTTTAATAGTTCACTACTACTTTACAAGATTACATCCATTCCTCTTATCCAACTCATTAATAAATCACAGTTCACTCTAACAAGAATTACTCACAAAAGTATGTCAATTACTTTTCCACTTATCCATTGCCACATTCAAGCCAAAAATTACCTTGTTAATTACTTTATGTTCCCTGGCTTGGCTTAGAGTGAGTTGACCCCTCCTTCACATACCCCTAACCTCACTCCACAGATGCCCATGCCTCTGGTTTCTGACTTCATCAGAACCAATTGCATCAAACTCCTAGGCACCATAACAGCTCCCAAAACCCTCTCTTTCTCTAGCATGGTAGGTTAGAAGTTTGCTGCTCCCACCCTGGTTGACGTTTTATTTGTTAACATTCCATTTGATATTTTTCAATCATCTCAGTATGCTTCTTAAATTTTTTATTTTATTTAGTTTTTGAGCATTTGTTATGGTCATCCCTTGGTTATCTTGCCTCAAATAAACATGGATTTAGTAGTATATTCAAAGAGGAGTGGTAGCATAGTGGGGTGGTTCCTGCTCCACAATGGGTTAGGTTTTATATGAAACATGTTCAAAACCAGGAAATGCTAAAAAACTCAGTGTGGTTTTTTTTCTCAAGGTTGTTCTGCCTCATTTACTTTAAATAGTATATTTAAAGTTTAAAGTTGTTACTATTTACTGATTTGATAAATTCAATTACTTTTTAGGCTTACAAATGGTTATCCACCTTTATACAATTTTAAATAGCTATTTAGATCATATGGTAAGTGTAAGTCCTGAGATCAGCCCTTGCAACTATATAGGGATCAGCACCCCTTCCAGATGAAAAGAGGTCTCAAGGCTCCAGTGGACCCTCTGTCAAAGCTGGATGACTTAACTCATGTGATAGATGAGCGCGGGTGACTGCTTTTCCACCCAAAAATATCCCACTCCAACCTCTTCCCCCTCCTCAACCCTGGTAAGGTTGATAGAAGGGGTCTGCATGGAGATTGCACACATCGGGGGGCATGTAGAGGCCCCTGAGACCACCCACTCCTCAAAAAAACCATATCAAAATCTTGGGAAAATGGCAATTCCCAACATCAGAGCCCAGCTGGCAAATCTGGACTGGGGGAGCTAATCTGGACTGGACTGCTTTGGAAATCAGATTGAGATACAGCTCAGATCTCAAACCAGGGCCTGAACAACTTGGACCATCTGCCCCAACGCTCCAAATCAGATCCAGTGAATTCAGATCACTTTGAGTAGTCCAATTGAGGGATCAGCTCAAGTTGAAAATAATCTGATCCAAAGACCCCTGCCTTCTGGGACAAATCTGGACCACCTGAACCATGTGAACAGGCCAACTTGGGTTACTAGGACCCAGATTGGTAGTATTGACTTGGTTTGGCCCCAAGAATCTGGGAAAATTTGCAAAAGTTTTCTTGACTTTTGCCAAAATCTGAAGCAGCAATCTACCCCCCTCTGAGCCAGTCAACTAAATCCCATTGCCAAGCCCAGAACGACCAATCCAAAATTACCTCATCCATGCATTCAGCCAAGTTCTTAAGGCAACTGCCCCAGCTGGGGGTAGTTTTTGGTTCGTTCTACTTCTTTCCGCTTAATAAAAACTGAATTTCCCTCCTAGCTTGCCGCAGCCTCCATCTACCTCTTTAATTTTATAAAAACTCTGCCGATTGATCTGATAAACACACCATCACCTAAGTCCTCCTACTGATGTTCACTGTATGGGTTATTTGGTCACTTGATCCCACCACGTGGCAGTGGATTGTAAATACAACAATCCACCTCACCTCTGATGAAAAACCTGCTGCTTCATTGATTTATGCACGCCTGTTTAATTTAGACCCTTCCATCTGTTCAGTTGCTGAGTCCTCCAAAACTGCTTCACAGCTAGAGAAGCACCCAAGCCCTCACCCTGCTGCTCATAGACCTGGTTTCCATAACCACCTCAGCTGCTGCTGGCTCAGCCCACCAGCAGGACCTAGAGCGCCCTCTCCAGGGGAAGCTTGGTCCCAGCCCCCCTCATGGGTCTTACTATACCTCCGCTCACATTTACAATTACATGGCAGCCTCTGTGCTATCCCTCACTGGTGCGCAAGCCCCCTATCCAAATCCAAATGCCAGCAACTGCAAGCCCTGGAAGAGTCATCATCCTCCCTGCCTCTCCCGTCCTTGGGGGTTGCTTCTGCAAGACTCGCAGTTGCCCCCAAAGCAACCATCTGGTTTGCCTTGGGGTCCTTTGTATGTTACTGAACTTTTTAATTTCCTCACATCTCCCATAGAACCCCACTTTTATTAGTCAATTGTACCGCTATGCCTTTGGCATTCTGGGTTATCCACTGGGTGCTTGCGCACCCCAACTGGGAGCCCATTCTAGTTCTTCTTAGCTGAATCTGTGACATAATGAACCAATCACTAATCTCAGCCTTCTCTGCCCTCCTTGCTGGCATGGCAAAGCGCTTGCCTACGTCCTCACTCTGAATATGCTTTCCCTCTGTGACCTGGCCTTCTCCTGCTGGTTGGTGGCCTCGTTAATCTGGGCCTGCTGCCAGCCTCTGCTGAATTGGTCCCCACCCCACCGAGCTCTAATGGTAAGCACCACTCCATCAGTTAACATAATAGGGTTGGGGGGTTCCCCCTCTCCCTTCTGATGAGGTGGCCAAATCAAATCCTGGGCGTCCTGGCAGAGCTCCAAGTGCGCCTCACTGCTGATGGTGGGAAATCCCCGCTTCCCTCTGATTCACAGCAGAGCGTGGCTCTCCTTGACACTCTGGATGGGGATGCCTATCATTGGGTCAGGGGAGTGCTCCATTCTGCTTCCAAATCAGGCAATCCCACCCCATTGTTGGCGCTGGTCACCGGTGAAGGCCAGGTCACAGAGTCAAGACCAGTGTACTTCCTCCATCTGTTTACCTTGGGACAGACAGCCACAGACCTACTCTCCCTGATCGAGGCCTTCACAGTCCTGGCTCCAAAGGTACCCATCCCTGTTAAAAGTGCTGTCTCCACATTCTGTGCTGCCATGGACCCCACTGCGGTGGCCCACACAGCTTGGAACCTCTCCCTGGAGCCTTAGAAGTTGCATTCTCTGTGGACTTGTGCAATTGGGGCCAGGACCTTGCACAACCCTGCATATCCCGTCGCCACCCCTGAGGCACCCCATATCACACCTCCCCCTGCCAGTGGTTGTGGCCAAGGGAAGCGCCCCCCTGGTCTGGCTGCCCTTTGCTCCCCTTGGTAGCCGCCTCAGGTACCTCCCCCCAGGGGAACCCCTGCCTATGGCACTGCCTGCCACCAGCCCAGATCAGAAGGTAGGATCATTAGGCCCTCAGTGTTCAGAGTCTGCTCGGTGTGGTGAAATTGTCCCCATGGGTGACCACTCCTATCCACCTGATGAGAGTGGAGCGGGTGTACATTAACCCTTGACTACCCATTTGGGACAAGGAAGTAGTAGAGACCCCCACATCAGTCACGCCCCACCCTTGCACCCCCAGGCCAGTCTCTTCTGATGTTGGGTCATGCCCCCTCCTCAGCTGCTCTTTCTCTGGATCACCCTAATAAAGAGGACCAAGCGTACTTCTTGTTTCCCATTTCCTTTCCCTCAGAGTCAGGGGAAATCAAAGTGAAAGACCTCCTTGACACCAGAGCGGTGGGTAACTTTATCATCCTTGGCGTGGCACAGTCCTTGGACCTAACAATGGAGGAAGCTTCATCCATCCTGGGTGTCTCATCAGAGTCCATGATGTCCTACTGCATCCAACATCCACTGCACTTCTCAGTTCATGACTTTGGATTCACCGACCACTCATCAGTAGTACAGGACTTGCTTTACCCTGTAATCTTGGGGGTGGGCTGATGGCGCCACCAACAAGTTAACATCAATCCTGCAATCAACTACTTGTTCAAAAACCTCAATTTTAGTGATGACTTTCCCTTTATAAAGATCCTTCCCCAGGACACATCTCTTGGTTCCAACTCCCCACCAGATCCCATCTTAGTTGACCTCCCTCTGGACTTTCCCTCCTTCCTAGCCCTTTATAAGGCCATCTTTGACATGTCACTGGCATCCAAGTTCCCTTCCACTCTGAATATGACTTGACATTCCAGCTGACAGTTGACCTAGTTAAGATCAACCGCCCACTCTACCCATATACAGAGGAAGAGGACAGGGCTCTGGGCAGTTGGCTGGACGAGATGCTGGAGAAGGGTTGGCTCATCAATAAGTCATTCCTGGTCGCCTCCCCCATAGTTTTCACTAGGAAAGCAGATGGGTCCCTGCAACCCTGTGTCGACTATGGTCACCTCAACAATGTTACCATCCCTGACCCATATCCCTTACCCTTAGAGAAGAGCATTGCCCAGGCCATTGCCGAGTCTCACATCTTCTTTAAATTGGACTTGGTGAACGCCATCAATCAAGTGAAGTTTGTAAGTCCTGGGGACCAGCCCATACAACTTGATAGGGAGCATCATCCCTTTCAGAGCAAAAAGGGGCCTAAAGGCCCAAGTGGACCCCCTGTTGCAGTTGAGCGACCTGGCGCACGTGGTTGATGAGCGCTGGGTGACTGCCCTTCCTCCAAAAGATAATCAGATCTCTCCCCTCCCCCCTCCTCAACCCTGGTAAGGTTAATATAAGGGGTCTGCAGGGAGATTGCGCAGATTAGGGGGCACGGAGAGGCCACTGGGACCACCCACTCCCCAGACAAACCATATCAGAATTTTGGGAAAATGGCAATTTCCAACATTGGAGCCCAGCTGGCAAATTCTGGACTGGGGGAGCTGGTCTGGACTGGCCTGCTCCAGAAATCAGATTGGAATATAACTTGGATCTTGAACCAGGGCCCAAACAACTTGGACCATCTTCCCCTCAAAGCTCCAAAATGGATCCAGGGAGTTCAGATTGAACGAGTAGTTTAATTGAGGGATCAGCTCAAGTTGCAAATAAATTTGATCCAAGGACCCCTACCTTCTGGAATGAATCTGGACCACCCAGACATGTGAACATGCCAACTCAGGTCACCAGGACCCAGATTGGTAGTATTGACTTGGTTTAGCCCCAAGAATCCAGGAAAATTTGCAAACGTTTTTTTTGCCAAGATTTTGGGCATCCCTCCACCCCCCCACCCATCAGCCAACCAAATCCCATCGCCAATCCCAATCACCCAATCCCTCACCATCCCCACTATGCAATTCTCCCAATACTTAAGGCAACTGCCCTGCTGAGGGGCAGTTGTCAGTTCATTCTCTATTCTTCCCGCACTTTGCACTAAAACAAGGCCTGAATACCCCAAACGCCTTGCCGTAGACTCTGCCTGTTTGTTTTTCAAAAATTTCACCAATCAATCTAACAAAAGTGCACCGCCACTCAAATAATCATCCCAATGATTGCTGAATGGGTCATCTGGTCACTTGACCCTGCCGCACAATGGTGAATCATATCTGCTATAAACTGCCTCATTTTTAATGATGGAGTCTATTCTCCATCCATTTTTGTGTACTCATCTAATGCAAACCCATCCATTCACTTCGCCATTAGGATTTCTAAGACCGCTCCCCTATTGAGCAGCCTCAGGGCGCCCCTGCACCGATGCCCATGAGCTCAGCCCCCACACCTGGCTCATCTGATGCTAATCCTAACCACCTGAGGGCTCCAGAGTACCCCACCCAAGGGGGGGGGCTCATCCCTAACACTTGTTGCGGGTCTGTTTTCCCCTCCAACAGCACTCCTGCCCTTGTGGTGGGCCCTGTGACACCCCTCTCTGGCGCACAGACCCACCTACTCATAACCAAAGGCCAGCAAATGCAAACCCTGGAGGAGTCATTGTCCTCCCCGCCTCTCCCACCCTTGGGGGTTGCCCCCACAAGACTTGCAGTTGCTCCCATTGCAACCATCTGGTTTGCCTTGGGGGCTGTCAGGATTTCACCAAATTCTCATATCTCTGAAAAATCTCCTTCATCAATTTCCCTGACATCATTGGAAGGAGTGAGTAATATATTGCAATCTATCAAGGTTAGCAATCAATCTGATCCCAATCAATTGATTGAAGATTTGATTGCGCAGAGATTAATTAGCTCTGATAGATTACAAACCATAAAAAAGCTTATAAATATTCCCTCTTTTTGCAAATAAATATTAGGTCAAGTTTTAACCTGTATTTTCTTATTTATTATATCACCTTTTTGGAGAATTCCCCAGTGTAACTTTGAGATACAACCTGCCCCATTGGAAGTGTAATTCAAAACTT
>JAKSZP010012388.1:0-57421 GCA_022478985.1 Massospora cicadina
TTTTATATTAATAAAGTACCGGTGGTTCACAGTTCAGAGATAATTGACCAGAAGCTATACAATTCATCCTTAATACCTGAATTTTCCACATTATCTGTCTTTAATATGGGTAATTTAGCTATTTCTTCAACGTCTTCATGAGTTAAAGCAAGTTTGTTATGAAAAAATCCTCCAACTTATGGTAATTTTTTCCAGTTTGTTTATAGCTCTTTCATTATGTATGACTCAGCTGTAAGAGGTTCTCCATGGTCAAGGATATGTATTATAAGTGTTTTAAATTTGATGTAGTCGTTGGTGATATTATGTTTTCTTGACACAAAAATTTCAGATTGGGTTAGAACCTGTGATGCTATTTTTTAGACGCCTTCATGTAGATGGTCCAAAAGTTTGTCAATTTTGCCATGAGCACCTGTGGCGGCTTGTAGTTGGCAATAATGACTTTCCATGCCTCCACAAAACTTGTATAAAGCTTTTCCAACGATCAGGATTGGGCTGATCATTATTCCTGCTGGACTTGGTGAATGTGTAAAGACTCAAGCTTTTGCTAAGAAATGATTCTTTGGGCATGCTTGATGGATGCCTGCACAAAGCTAACCAAGTATTAATTTGTATATTCTTGTTTCTTTTGAAGTCTTTGGACCAAGGCAGACATAGTTTCCTCCTAGTACTTTTGATATATTTTGATTCTCAGGGCTTGGTCTTTAAAAGTTATAAGTGACGTTAGCTCAGATCAACTGACAATGATCTGATCTGATATCCTTAAAAAAAGTTCGGCTTTTTTTCTTACTTTTGCTTGTGAAAACTTGGCCGAGTTAGGTGGTGCAATTGTTTCTTTTCTGACTTTAATTAATTTTTAAGAGTGCTTTTTCCTTCCTTTTTGTAATTTAATTAAATAAATAATGTTTGATGTATTGTACATTGAAAGTTTTTATCTTGTCATCATGCTTTTGGGAAGTTTGAGGGTGATCATTAATGTTCATATTATGTAGTGTGTTAAGTTTTGATTAAGTTAAAAATATTATTTTTAGCTGATGGTGCAAGTTAAGATACCTGATAGGAGGAATTTTGGATATAGACTCGCTTATAAAAATATTCCTGCTCTAATTATTAATGCAGTTTCTCTGATAAGCCTTAAAAAGGCCGAGTAACTCTGTTATGCTCACCATTTGTCATGAAAACAGCAGAAGAAGTTTAGACTGGCCTGCCAGTCGGGATGTGTAAGCATCTAGAAAGTGAGCCAGAATGCCAGAGGCATTGCTGACCATACAACTTGATATGAAGCTGGGAAATAGGATACCACAAAATGGTGGCAGAATGTCAGGGTTAGGAGTATCCTGATGGCAAACCACACTGAATAGACTTCAGACCCAGGGGTTCTAGAAACAGGGTAGAAACTACTGGAAAAGTTTCTGCGAGATTCTTGGTTGTTAAAACCATTTCGTCAGGGGTGGTTGAGAGGCGAATTTTCTCTTGTAGTTGGCGGACATAGGGCCATAAGATCCCTGTATATTGCTGCAGGAAGGTCATTATAACAGGGTTGTAGAGCCAAAAATTTCGGACTTGTTGAGCCCAATTGGCAATAGAGGGAACCATGGTAATCAAGATAATTGGTAAAGTCCACCCAGAGTGCGGAGTGGCAGACCACCAGGGAAATGCCATATGGAATATGGTCAAAAGGAAAGAGATAAAATTTGGGGTTTTAATAAAATTTTAATTGGGGAAATAAAGTAAGAAAATCGACCAACAATCTTCTCAGTGCCTTGCAACTGATTAAATAGTGGTCAATTGGGTAGTAATATGATGTGGTTGGGATTCACAAATTCAGCCTAACTGGCAAATTGGATAGTAGTGGGGGGTTTATTCTTTGGGAACTGACATCGCAAAATTTGGCAGCGGGCTGAGTCTCTTTCAGTTCAACCTCAAACGTCTGGACCAGGGGTCAATTATGTTTCTGATTGTTAGCATGATGGCATTTGGCCTGACGAGTGACAGGAATCCCCCAAGGTCATACCATATAGGTATGGGACCATTTGGTTGGGAATGGGTTCAGGATCACTAACCTGCCCGCGCTCAGTCATTTAACCATTTGTTTGGTTGATAGTAGCCCATCGGGTGCAATGCCTGAATTACTATCAGAGGGCTTTGAACTCTCGTCAATGGCACCCAATATTTGTTCTACTGATTTAGGGGTCAAATTGGAACTGTCAGGTGATCCAGCTGATATCTCATTCTTCATACTTTTACAGCCATTCAAATTTTAGCCATCAGCCCAATTGCCACCCAAATTAGATCCAACCAATTTCAGTTCAAAAATCTCAGCACAGATTCCACTAATTCCCCACAACAGTTCTGCCAAGGTGAGTGAGGGAATCGGGGGTGGGATCCAAAGCAGACAGGCTGTCACCTATCACTCGTCAACTACGTGGGCGAGATTACCCTGGGTGATGAGGGGTACTGCCATCCTCTTCGGTGTTTTCTTATCCAGGAATGGAAAGATAGCTCAATCAAGAGCCAAAGGACACTCCCCAAGACTTCCATTACCTTTTCCTTTTTCCAAAGGAATGGCCCCCCCACTGGGAAACTGCACCAGAGCCACGTTCTTATGCGCTTTGGGTAACTTGATAGCCATAACTGATGCGACCTTCTGAAGTGGGTGGGGAGCCTCGGGGTGGGATATGTGGAAAGCGTCAACCAGGTCCTTACAATTCGCACAATCGTGCACTTTGACCCAACTGTTTTTGTAAGCTGGATATCCTTTCCAGGCCACAAGATATTGGACTGATTGTTGCGACTTCTGAGATGCCAGGATGGCCTCCACTTCAGCTTCCTCCTCATTATTGATGATGATTGGTTCTGGGTCTGTGGGAAGTACACCCTTAAAAGGTGACAGCTGGGATACATGGAAAACTGGGTGTTGCTTCCAATGCGCAGGAAGCTTCAGCTGGAACGCCCCATTACCCAATACCTCCTCCACTAAGTGGGGACCTGAACATTTGCTGGCGAATTTGCGGGAAGGGGTTTGGATTTGCAAATGGTGAGTATTGAGCATGATGTAAGAACCCACCGTAAAGTCATGACCCAGAAGGTGCTTGCAATCTGCGAATTGCTTATAGTCATTGATGGCTTTAGTGAGGTGTTCCTGCACTAAAGCTTGGGTCAATTGAATATGGGCAGCATGATCCACGGCAGCTTGCACTTCTGGTCGCAAGCATGCTCCAACTGAGAATGATGGGTTATAACCCAACGTTGCTTCATATGGTGAAAAACTCATGGAAGCGTGAGTCCCATTATTGTATGTGAATTGGGCAAGAGGCAGGTCATTGGCCCAGGTATCCTGCGCTGCTACAGCATAACAATGCAGGTACTGTTTGAGAACTTGGTTAACCCGCTCTGGTCTGGCCTGTGGACTGGGGGTGATATGCCATGGATTGACAGGGGGTTATCTTAAGGATTGACAAGAGTTCACTCCAAAACTGGGCGGTAAACTGAGTACCCCTGTCACTAATGATTTCCTGTGGAAGACCAAACATTTAGAACACATGTCAAATGAATAGACGCGCTGTTTATTCTGACATAATCGCAGAAGTACAAGGATAAATAGGTAAAATTTGGTAAAGTGATCTACCACTACCATTACCGCTGTGAAACCATTAGAGCAGGGGAGGTCAACAATGAAATCTATGGACACCGAGGTCCATGGACCTTCCGCCTGTTGTAAAGGGTGCAGAAGACCATTTTTTATGGAACGGTCTGATTTGGCCCTAGCACATGTAACACAATTGGCGATCCAAGCTGGAACCTCTTTGGTCAGTCCTGCCCAATTAAAGGTTCGCTTGATCAAGTTGATGCATTTCTTGTTACTGGGGTGTCTGACTGTGGGGGGATCATGGTGTGTGCAGAATACATTCAGGCGGAAGGAGGGGGGAACCCAAACATGAGAACGAAAGTAAATGAGACCTTCTTCTAAAGAATATAGGGAGTGTTTGGGACTCGAGTGAGTCAAGTGTATCAATCAACTCCACGCCCTCAGGGCAGGCCGTTTGACTGGCTAACACCTGGGCCAATAATGGATCATTGGATGACAACATGGCAGAGGAAATAACGGAGGGAACAATTGACAGAATCTGAGTGGCAGGGATCATGGTAATGAGATCCTCTTCCTCAGGTTCCGAGGGGCAGTGAGTGGAACTATGGCTTAGGAAATTGGGAAGAACATTTAGTGCACCTTTGACAAATTCATATTTGAAGTTGAAGCTGCACAGGTCCCAATAGGTTCAGGCTTGCCAGTGTGCCAATTTTTGGGGTTTGCAAAAATACAAGAGAGCTTGGTGATCTGTGCGAAATGTTAATTCATGATGAGCGCCCTGCAAGAGGTACTGTCAATGAGTTAATGACCATGCAACAGCAGCCAGTTCCTTGTCATAAATGGCCCAGGACTGCTCTGTAGCGGTGAATTTTTGGGAGAAATAAGCGACCGGATGTTTGAGACCATCATGGTCCTGAAGCAGCACCGCGCCCACAGCTACTGATGAAGCATCGCATGTGATGATATACGGTTTGGTGGGATCAGCATGTTTCAAAATGGGAGGGGACACAAACACCTCCTTGATCAATTCAAACGCCTGCTGGCATTTGGGGGTCCAACAAAACGGTACATTTTTTCCAGTGAGGGGATGGAGCGGGGTGGCCAGCTGGGAAAGTGCGGGGGAAAATTTCTTTGAGAAAATGATAGTACCCAAGAAACTTCAAAGCTGCTTCTGTGTAGTTGGGGTTGGCCATTCTCAGATTGCATCTAATTTGTTGGGGGGATGGCGACACCTTCTTTAAGTACCAAGTTTCCGAGAAATGTAACCTCTTCCTTGTAAAACTTGCACTTGGAAGCTCTGAGGAACAGGCCTGCTTTATGCAAAGCAGCCACCACTGCTTCTAAGTCGATAGCATGTTGTTTAGGAGTTGGGGAATGGACTAGGATATCATCAATATAAGCAATAGCACTGGAGAACTGGAGATCCCCTAACGCATTGTCAATCATTTGTTGAAATGTAGCGGGAGCATTTTACAACCCAAAGGGCATTATGCAAGATTTAAAAATGCCTCACCTCATTTGGATTGCGGTCAGCCATTCTTGTCCTTCCATCACTCGAATTTGGTTGAAAGCATTCACCAGTTCCAGTTTCAAAAAAACACGGGATTTGGCAATCACCTGACTGATTTTCTGCTCTAAAGACAATGGGTAGGGATCTGTAACTGATATTTTGTTCAGGTGACCATAATCTATGCAAGGGCGGAGCAATCCATCCGATTTTCTTGCAAAGACAATAGGGGAAGCGATGGGTGAAGTTTCTTTAAACAAACAGCCTTTTTTTAACATACTGTCCAACCAGGTATTGAGTGAAACCTCTTCCTCTGCCATATGGGGATACAACAGGCAATTGATGTTCACCAACTCCACGGTTGTACAAAATCCACAATCATACCTAGTATGTTTTGGCAAACAATCTGCCTTTTCCATGTCAAAAATTCTGTGATATGGCATTAAGTTTTTGGGAAACTCAACCAGAATGCCCGCGGAAGTAACTAGGGTGGTGATAGAGCTGGTTCCTTGGATTTTCCTGAGGGTGTTGATCAAAGGGAACTCTCCCTCCAAATCATCATTGGCAAATGACAACATATTAGATTCTAAATGAATCCTCACATGTTGTCAGCGCCACCATCCCACACCCAAGATCACCGGGAACACCAGGTTTGGCATGGCTGAAAAACGATCACAGAAGTTGTATTGGTAAATCGAGAAGTATATCATGCAGCAAACAATATATGAAGACTGATAAGCGGAGGAGGCCACCATTACTGAGGAGCCCACATCCATATCCAGTTTCAATTGTTGTGCCAACTCAACACTCATGAAGTTCCCCGCTGCTCCAGTATCCACCAGAGCTTCGAAGGAGACATGATGGGAACTGATACTTTTCTCATGGGTATAAGGAAATAAGCGGAATTCTGTTTATTGGGAGATATGACCGACTCATGGGCGACTGAAGAAACAATAGGTGGGTTGGGATCAGGGTCAGGGTCAGGGTTCTTAGCTGGGGCGAAAATTGGAAGGACTAGGACTGGACGAATCATCTCCTTTGTCTGGGCTTGAACAGAATCGTTAAAAGTTAATTCTGGGAATGCTAACTCAGACTCAGGAGTTCCAGCAGGGTTGGAACCCATGTCCACTACTATTTTAGTATCGGGAACGTCATCTACATCTTTGTTATGAAATTTTATCATAAAATACCCTTTCTGATATGAGGAAACGTGGCGAGGCAAAGCTTTGATAGTAGTTGCAGTGACGCCTATTTAATCTATTGATCCTTGGGTGGTAGACCAAACCACATAGTGAGCGGAAACTGAATCCAAACTCGCTCTAAAGACTGCCTGAAGCATGTCAATAGATAGTCTGGACGCGGGAGCCAACTCACGAAAGGTAGAAATCAAAGAAGCCAGACTAGGAGCTTCGGCCATGGCAAAGAGCAGTTTAAATAAATGGTCTGATTGGGAAATAAGGGGGTTTAAGGCGGCCAATACAACAGCCATCAGGGAGGCAGGGTCTCCTTTTTGTGTGGAAGAACGCAAAAGACTTCTCACCCAGCGACGGGCCTCACCATCCACAGCATCTAACAATGTGAGACCTTGTTGGGCCTGAGATGTCGCAGAAGCTTTATTGAGTGCAATTGTTGTGCGTATTTGTACTTTGGTGAGTGCGTCCAGAACCTGATTGGCGATCTCTTGGGAAGGGATACTCGATATTTTCCCCAGCCCAGAGGAAATAGGAGGAGATGTGATCTTCACATCTTGGGTGGCTTGAAAGAGTTTTCCCAAAATAGAGTGGATGCTTCTCCCAAAGTCAGAAGATGACCACATAAGCAACAAACAACATACAACTGATTGCACGTTCATCTGGTAGAGAGTAACCAATGCAGCGCCCAATTCAAAAATCAAGGCGGAAGTGGCTGGAAGTAATGGTTGGTCAATTATGTCATGGAAATGGCAGAAGAAGTTTAGACCGGCCTGCCAGTTAGGATGTGTAAGCATCCAGAAAGCGAGCCAGAATGCCAGAGGCATTGCCAACCATATGACTTGATATGGAGCTGGGAAATAGGATACCACAAAATGGTGGCAGAATGTCGGGGTTAGGAGTATCCTGACGGCAAACCACACTGAATAGACTTCAGACCCAGGGGTTCTAGAAACAGGGTATAAACTACTGGGATAGTTTCTGCAAGATTCTTGGTTGTTAAAACCATTTCGTCAGGGGTGGTTGAGAGGCGAATTTTCTCTTGTAGTTGGCGGACATAGGGCCATAAGATCCCTGTATATTGCTGCCAGAAGGTCATGAGAACAGGGTTGTAGAGCCAAAAATTTCGGACTTGTTGAGCCCAATTGGCAATAGAGGGAACCATGGCAACCAAGAGAATTGGTAAAGTCCACCCAGAGTGCGGAGTGGTGGACCACCAGGGAAATGCTATATGGAATATGGTCAAAAGGAAAGAGATAAAAATTTGGGGTTTTAATAAAATTTTATTGGGGAAATAAAGTAAGAAAATCGACCAACAATCTTCTCAGTGCCTTGCAACTGATTAAATAGTGGTCAATTGGGTAGTGATATGATGTGGTCAGGATCCACAAATTTGGCCTAACCAGCAATTGGATGGTAGTGGGGGGGTTTATTCTTTGGGAACTGACATCACAAAATTCAGTGGCGGGCTGAGTCTCTGTCATTTCAGCCTCAAATGTCTGAACCAGGGGTCAATTACGTTCTGATGGTTAGCATGACGGCGTTTGGCCCAACAAGTGACGGGAATCCCACAAGGCCATCCATATAGGGATGGGACCATTTGGTTGAAAATGGGTTTGGGACGACCAACCTGCCTGCGCTCAGTTGTTTAACCATTCGTTCAGTTGATAGTAGCCCATCAGGTGCAACGCCCAAATTACTATCAGAGGGCTTTGAACTCTTGTCAATGGCGCCCAATATTTGTTCTACTTATTTAGGGGTCAAATTGGAACTGTCAGGTAATCCAGCCGATATCTCATTCTTCATACTTTTACAGCCATTCAAATTTTGGCCATCAGCCTGATTGCCGCCCAAATTAGATCCGGCCAATTTCAGTTTAATAATATTGGCACAGATATCATTAATTCCCTGCAACAGTTCTGCTGGGTGAGTGAGGAATTGGGGGTGGGATCCAAATTGGATGGGCTGTCACCCATCACTTGTCAACTATGTGGGTGTGTTCACCCTGGGTGATGAGGGGTACTGCCATCCTCTTCAGTGTTTTCTTATTCAGGAACAGAAAGCTAGCTCGATTGAGAGCTAAAGGACACTCCCCTGAGACTTACACCATTCTTCAGTGTACTGGCTATAACTGATACAAGACCTTCTTTTTATAGATAATATAGAAATTTTTCCTTAAAAATATGACTACTTCTCATGGAAGCAAAAAGCTAATTGATTCTTTCCAGGAATTATAGGCACATAAATAATTTAATAAATATAATCTTTATGGAACTGATAGAAAAGTTTAATTAATAAAATATTTGATGATATCCAATGATATCTTTTAGTTGGCCAGGCACCAGTATTTTATACCTCTTAAACATCTCCTGACCATACTCATCTATTAGATGCGTTCATCCAAACCATGTCAATCCTCTGCTGGTCATAGTAACATCTTTATGAGTTTTTCCAATTCAAATTAGCCCTTAAAATGACTTGTTAACAATAATATCATTCCAATTAAAGGCAATTTACTCTCATAATTGGGAGAATTTTGGGTGCAATAGTGGCCCTAAGTCAACTCTTGATTTTCAAAAAACCAGCATGTTTAGAGCTTTATCATACAACTGAAAAACAACAATAATTGGGGAAAAGTAGTTGACTATAATTGATATACCACTAATCAGGACGTCTGTCTGTAAAGTGTCTATAACTCTCCCGTTCCCAGCGAGATAGTGCACAGTGCACAGTTTTAACGCCAGGGAACTCATCACCAGTACTAGGGTGAAGATAGCCCCACAGAGGGTGCGGGAGCCAAAGTAATATAAGGCAAGGTTGTATAACCTTGTGTATATTTATAGATATTATACAAACAACAAGACTTGTGTGGACTCCAAAGAGGAGTCCATATCCAAGAGATGATCTGAGGAGTGCAAGGGTGCTTTGTTATGTAGAGGACCAGAGCAGCCCAGCTGTGCGCCAGATGTGAGGGTGAAATTTGTACAAATGGAATGGCTAACTTCGTGGGAGACCTCCTCAAAGTGGTCCATGCACAGGTTTGCCAAAGTTAACATAAGAAAAATGTAAACCTGATTAAGGGTTTTATTAAAAAGGAAAATGATCAATGAGGAAAGTTGGTCTCAAAAAGACATATTTAAATAAATTTGGTGATATTATTAATTGGTGGAAGTGGTTTCAAGCCCAGGCGCACCAATAAGTGCATGCTTCCATTGGGCAGGGTACTATAGCTAATATTTGACTGAACTTGGGTTATCAATAGAATGCAAGTCCAACCCAAGTTAAAATTTTCAAAATTTGAATGGTTATAAAACCCTGTTTTTTTATCAATCAAACCAAACTGTCATGGATAGTAAGATAAATATTCCATTTTAACGCAAAAGCCATAACATGGGGCTGGGCGTCATGCGCTACCCTGGACCACCCTGGACATATCTGGCCTGTACCCAGAGTTAGCCCAAGGTTTGCTTCAGGTCAGGGAGGTCCTGCAACTTGAACTTTTGGGCCTCCTGACACCCAGCCTTGTCTTGGCTGTTAGTCCCCTCAATTAGGTCATGTAAAAATGACAATGCCAATAGACCTCTCATAGCACTATTTTGCGCCTAATTGTGTGAATAATGAAAAAGCATTAAACGTCTACTTCATATAACTATCACCACAATTTTCTTTAGTGTAAGAATGTTAATGCACTGATTTAGAAGGTGTTATTAAGTTAATGCCTTAAGATTCTTTGCACCCAAGCAGCCCTATAATTGAGGAAAAATTCCTTATATCATGGTTTAATAAACATTGCAAAATTGGGGAGTGTGTGATCTTAATAAGGTGATTTCAAGATGAACTATTAAATCATATTATGCTGATAATTTGAGAAGGACATGAGATTCATCAATGAGGATAATCTATCATCATTGATGGTTATATTAAGGGTCTAATGTTCAAGTCAACAACCAAAACCTACCATGCGTCTTACCTTTAACTTTTTCCCTTTCATCACCACCTATCCAGTGGCTTGTGGACAAGGTTTGTAAAATTATTCCCCATATCAGAGGTTTTCTAATTTACATCCAGCTCCACCTCTGTTGTTGAATCCATTCTGGCGTAAGGAAATAGCTATAGGACAGCACCTCTTCTGATGTTTTTTTGAAAGGCT
Source organism: Massospora cicadina (assembly GCA_022478985.1). Lineage (NCBI taxonomy): Eukaryota > Fungi > Entomophthoromycota > Entomophthoromycetes > Entomophthorales > Entomophthoraceae > Massospora > Massospora cicadina. Next base: position 10,434 of record JAKSZP010012388.1, read on the forward strand.
ATGACACCAATTCTCTTAACTATGATATCATGACACCTATAAAATAAACCCTAGTTATAAAATTAGTTTTAGTGTAATCCAAATGAAAATAAAGTATGTTTTGAATTTCTCTTATAGGCCCCAATATAAGGTCATTAAATTAAATATTAATAAATGAATTTAAAAACAACTCCACAGCTTCCTATGTAGTTTAAAATTAATTGGTAAAAAATTGATCAATTCTTTCAAAAATTTGAACTTAATTACTATGCGCATTTTTTTAGTTATATAATAAAATAAATTATATTGCAATTTATCCAGTCAATCATTCAACTGTTTTTACTTTTAAACCTTTTTATGACATTATCAAATATGGTATTCTTATCATGTAGAACATTGAGCTTTAGTTGCATGCTTTAGATTAATTTACTTTAAGAATAATTAAAATGATATGGCTCAGCAGGGTTGACCATGTCAGGGGATAGGTAAATGTTAAAACTGGAAGCTGGTGGCTACTCAACTACCTCCTGTAGTGAGCAACAGATGTTAAATTTTTGGTATCCATTTACTTTTTAGATAGTATCTCAATTTAGCTCACTTGATTAACTGCACATGTTCTTTGTATCTACATTGTCTAAGTTTTTAAAATAAATTTTTATTGAGCAGTTTAATAATGAAGACTATTACTCTAGTTGAGCTTCTGATAGCCAAGATGATTATTAGGTCCAACATAAATCTGATGCTTTTCAAAGTCTTGAATGTTATTCTGGAATATTGGTAGGTACTTCTTCCCTCTTCTTTAGAACTTAACCTCATATAAGGTTCAGAGGTTCTTCCTGTCACTTTTGTAGAACTTAAACTTGGATTAAGTTCAGTGATTCTTCTTCCTACTCGTCATTCAGAGTCTTTGGAGATAACAAAAAAAAGAAAAAAAGCTCATTATCCTTCCAATTCTAGTCTCAACATAAAACTATCTAAATTATCAAAGTATTTAATCTGAAAGAATCTTTAATAGAAATTATTTATCTGCATTATTTATGAAAAAACCAAGGAACTTTATAAATATTTGGCGCCCAACTTCTATGTTGGTGCCCACATTGAAATGGTAGCCACTGCTGATTAATTAACCCTTTGGGATCACACAAAGCAATAATTTCCTCGTCAGTTTTGAGTGTATTCTCCTGACGACTCTCAATGTGACTCTTCTGGGTTTAAACAGAGGATATTTTCAATGCCTTTACTCAACCCTCATTAAATCACCCTTATTAGTTAACAACCTCCCTAGATAATGGAACTCTTACCCATAAACAGTAGGTTTTGATCCTTAAGTGGTTAACTCAAAAAGTTGTTTTAACACAGGTGGGATTAGTTGCCCAGCAACTTAGAAAATCCTTGGTTAATCAGCAACTAACCCAATTGTCACCTACATGTCAACTAAGGTATTAATGGTAAAATTGACAACCTAATCACTTGTTTATTGTCAGGGATCACCCCAAAAAACATTAACAATCCAGCAAATCAAAACCTGGCCATTTTCTATATATATGTTTGATATAATATTCTAAACAATAGTTATCATATATAATTGATAACTCCCACATCCATTAGTGGGATGAATCCCCTAGTGGACAAGCAGATGTATTATAATTGATTAAGATGGATAATGTGGGCATATCAAAATCCCAACACATCCCCCGCTTGACCAGTATTATCCAGCAATGAAAACTTTCTAGATGCATATGCCGCTTTGTTCCTGACTTAGTCTGCCAGCATGGTTTATATTGGAGTTCTATTACTCCATCTCCTTTCTTTGTTAATACATCTCTGGGAAATCATTCTTCTTAGCGTGCTCCCATTCCATATCCTCCTCGATTCCACCTCTGCAGAGCGCTGTTCCCATAACCCCATCTCATGCCAGCCCAGTTCAGGTGTTCTTTCTGATAAAAGGTCTGGAAAGATTGCTTTCCCCAGGTCAGAGTTATATAACACTTCAACGTTTAAGGGATCTTCTTGGGGGCTTCTCCAATTCCTTGTTCCCTGTATTCCACCAGGCTGGTCTCTCCCTTTTTTGTTCAGAGCTTATCCTTTTTTCTTATAAACTATTATGACAAATCTAGTTTCAACCCGTCCTGATTCTGCTAAAATGCTTGCTTCTTCCAACGCCTCAGGGCTATTTGCGGTGGACCCAGTTTCAACCTGAGTTGGGTCTACCAATAACATAAAGGGAACATCACCAGATGTTTTTTGATGATGAAAACAAAAATAATATTTAATATATCTTTTGCAAGTTTATCTTTATATACAAATTTCTTTAGAACTATTTGTCTTATGTTATTTTTTGTATTTTTTCCTTATGTTAATTTTTATCTTCTTTTGCAATGAAACTTAACCTATACGTAGGTTCAGATATCCATTTTTATTTCCCTTACTCTGGTTTAGCAGTTCATTTTTGAACTTAATTTAGCTATTGTGCTTCAGTAGTATATTCATAAGACTTAACCACATATTATAGTTCAGTGGTCCCCCATGAGACTTGACCAACACCAAGACTTAACCTATTTTTGTAGGCTCAGTGGTCCTTTGGGAACATTGCAACATATTACTCCCCTAGATCAATACTTGAGATACTTAGTATAGACCTGGTTAACTATATTACCTTTTGTGAAGTTCTTAATCATATAGGCATCAGTTGCTGACTTGTTGATCACCTCAAATGGACCCAACCACAAATTATCCAGCTTACTTCTTCTTCCAAAACTATGGTGTCTCAATAGATTACCCTATCCTCCACATGGTACCCTTGTAACACTGGTCAGTTCTTGTCATCCATTGACTTTGCTTTAATTCTTTTATTTAAGGTGGTAGAAAACATCTACATTGCAGTAAAATATAATACTTTCCGGTCAGTTTGGTTATTGATCATTACGCATCCCTAATACTGGTTATATGGCAGAATACAAAATTGTTGGTAATGCTGCCCTTTGTCCATATAGCAATTCGAAAGACATCTTTACAGTTGCCATATGGTTACTGATATTGTAGTAAAAGGTAAAAATCTTAGGTAAGTTCCTCATGCAGAGGTTTTCCCTTTAACTAATTTTCTCAGCATTATATCTAGCGTTCCATTAGCTTATTCCACCATTCTGTTTATTTCTGGCTGATATAAAATGGATACCATTCCTCAAATTCCTATCAATTTGTTCACCCTTGGGATCACATAGGAGGTAAATTTGGTTCCATAGTCGCTCAATAAAACTTGTGGACATCCATGCTGATACACTACTTGGCCCAGGATGAATCCCGCCATGCTTTTAGCATCCACTTTGCTAAAGCTTTGGTTTCTACCCATCTATTCAGATGGTCTATTGCCACTATGATATATTTTGAGCATCCTGTACTGATACTCAGAGGTCCCATCACATCTATTAACACAATGTGCCACACAAACCAGGGGCGTACTAGCCTGTATCCTGTTATATTCTTATGAGGCTTGTGGAGTTGGCATTTCATGCAGCAGGTCAGTTAGTCAGCAACATCATAGTTGATCAATTTCCAGTGATTATTCTGGTGAATGTGGTCCATGGTTTTTCTTAGGCCATCATGGCTGATAGCTTTATGTACGGCTTAGATAATTTTCACTTGTTCTGACGAATTAGAAATAAAACTGTTTTCTGTCAATTATTTTATATAATTGTCCATTTTTCATTTTGGTGTTAGTCATTACTTTCTTTAGCGCAACTTGAATTACTTGGGGCTTGTTCCTGATATTGCCTTTAATCACCTCTGGAATAACTCATCCGCTTGATGAGAAATTTTTGGACAGCAGGCAACCTTGATGATCTGTCAGCATTTTGATGTGCTGCTACAGCCCAGTGTATTATATCAAAATTGTAGGCTTGTAATTTTAAGGCCCATTGGGCCAATCGCCCTTATAGTTCCTTTAGGTTATAAGCTAGCATAAAGATGATTGGTTTGTCACCAATTTTAAAGTGTTCCATGGATATACACTCAGAATTGCTTGCATGCTTAAATCACCACAAGGCATTCACGCTCCATCATAGTATAATTTCTTTCTGCTGTGTTAGTGTTCATCTCAAATAGGCCACTGGAAGTTCTTCCCCTTAATCATCCACTTGACTCAAAATGACATTAATCGCCATCAACAAGGCATCAGTTTGGATGATAAATTCCTGATCAAAATTCAGGTATTTTAAAGCAGTACTGATCATCAAATATTGGCGTAATTTAATGAATGACTCTTGGGCCTCATCATTCTATATGAATACTTTTTTGGATTCTTTAATAAGTGGAATAATGGCTCTGCAATTCTGGCGAAATCCTTTATGAATTAGCAATAGTAGATGTCTGTCCCAAAACTTTACTTGGATATTCCAAATGCTCTTTGGTATTGACATCCGTTCAATTGTTGTAATCTTCTGCTGCTGGGGTTTCAGCCCGCTGGAGTTTACTATAAACTCCAAGTACTTAAGCTCTTTCTTAAAGAAATGGCATTTCCTCAGCTTGATCTTTAAGTTCGCCTTTGTCATGTGCTTAAACACTTCTTCTAAGTGCTCCAAATGGTCCGTTAAGGTCCTTATGGATAAATTTATATCATTCAGATATACTAAAATACAGGCTAGCTTCAAATCACTGAGGATAGAGTCCATTGCTCTCTGGAATGTTGCTGGCACGTTGCACAATCCCTGGGTAATTTGGGTGGGCTGGTAATATCCCTGTGCATTAATCATCACAAATTTTTCTTGATCCTCCTTTGGCAAATTTATTTTTAATATCCCAAAGTCAAGTCCATTGCCAAAAAGCTCTTAGCATCCCCTAGGCGATTGAGTGCATTGTCAATAATTGGCATTGGAAATTAATCTTTTTTAATGACCTTGTTCAATTGGTGATAATCAATCATTACTTGATTTTATAAATCCTTCTATTCTACTTTTAGGATTGTACTTGCCCATGGATTCAACTTTGGAACGAGGATCTCATGCTCAACTAGTTTGCTGATTTCTTCGCTGACCACATCTTCAGCAGCTTTAGACCTTTGGATAGCTCTCATCCTTATTGGCGGTTATTCCCAGGGTTAACCTTGTGGATCACGTTTTTTGCGCATCCCATGTCATGGTCATCTTGGGCAAATATCTCCCAATATCTCACAGATAATCAGAGCACATCTTTTTGCTGCTGCTCTGAAATTTAGCCAAAAGCTTTTAATTGACTAAAATATTAAAGCCTTCAGCAGCTTCCACCTGTGCCATCTCAGTTAATGTTCCAAAGTCATGGATTTTGCAGATCTCTGACATCAGGATTATATATAGAAACGCAATGACTTTGTTTTTTCTATCTTCATTGGTTTCTCTCATATTATCCAGTAGTACACTTATTTCTACACGTCCTGGCATAATAATCCCTGGATCTACCCATGGCTCAATTACTTGATTTCCTCCATCGGTTGATGACTTCTCCATATAACTGCTCTGGGATTTTGAGCGTTAACACTATGTTAACAATTATTTGTGTTTAAGTAGTTTAATACTTGTTGTTTTCATTCTCAATGGTGTCCCAAGATTTTTTGGATCTCTTTTGCCATTTCCCTCCGCTTTTGTCCAACCAAACTGTACTGGATGGCAATGATGCCATCATTCTAAATCAATTATACAGAATTTGCTCTTCTTTGTCAGCAACGGTTCTCCTTCCTGCTGATCTATGAAGGGCAGGGTCTTCCCAAAATGGTCAGTGTATCCTCTTTAAAATCACATTCAACTCCATCCTTCCTCAGGAATATTTCTTGGTAAGCATATTATAATTCTGATTAGCCAACACGATGGCAGGAGCTGATACCACAAGCAATCTGAACTGGATTGTCAGCACAATGTAAGCTTCATAGGATACTATAATATCCAGTCTGGCCATTCCATATCCCTTCCAGTGTTCTAAATTGGTATAATCTTTGTTTCAACAATTTGGTCAAAACAATATTTATGGGTGCTTTACTATTGCTTATTGCCTGCACTCTCACTCAGTTGACTGAGTATCCGCATAGGTACTTTCATAGTATTGTAATATAGTTTTTTTGAATATATAGCGACATTATATGCTAAATCAAGAGTGTGAATTAATTTCATGGATAAAACAGGAAAATTTTATTGATTGCGCTAATGAGGAGAGAGATGTTCTTATCTAATCTCATTATTAGTAATTCGTCTGAGTTCTCAGCAGATATATTCTTAAATGCTAGTTGACGAGTATATGGCTAACCACTTCCTTCACAGTTTTTGGGGTTGATCCCCTTCACTTTTCTTAGATTATGGCGTTCACGTCCAAGTTAGCACCCTGATAGGGTAGGTTGGCGTTTTCATCATCTTTGAACATGTTGAAAATATCTGTCTTCATTCAATATATTAGGAGGAACAGGTTTGTTGAAGTGCCAGGTTATTTCCTTTCTAGACTTTAGGCCCTTTTCCCAATTCTAGATTGATTACCTTCTCCTTCTCCTGGACTAGAGCAACTTGCTCCTTGGTTTTCTTGATCCAACTTTGAGCAGATAAGTGTCCAGGTCTCCCACATTGTTGGTAGTTAATCTGCATCTTGTCCTCTCATTTTTGTACTTTGGGCTTGTTTTCCATAACAACTCAATTTTATTGCTCCTTATTCACCTCAACAGATTACACATTATTTTGGGTTTGAGTCTAGATAACTTTGAAGGCTCAATTTGCTGTTTCAAAGGTTGCTATAAATTTTTAGATGATCCACCATCTGAGAGGTGGACATTTGAGTCACTGGCGCTGAAGCCATTGTTCAGTGAAAATCATGATAGGGATGAAGTGCCGCTTGCATTGCAATTTGTGCAAAAAAATCCGTTAGCACTTTCACACCAGTCAGGATCTGTTATTCCTGGTAGAATTGGACCACAAAACCTGTTAAAGTCTCATATTTTCAGGATTGAATGCCTATATATTACTACTCGCAATTAGACATCAATGTAGGTCTTCTGAATTATATCACAATGGCTTCCTTGGCCTCATTATAAGACCAATTGTCCCTATCCAAATGGTGGAATACAAGATTCTGACAATTGGTGTTCAGGAAGTTCATAACAGTCACTGCCTTTTGTGGTCACTTAATTTGAACATTGTTTTTTAAGTAATTAGAAAAATGCAAGGGCGTTATCATGATGGAACGTGGGTAATTTTGGTGCTCTCTGAAATCCAACTGTGGCTTCACTGGCATATGATTCCTGCTTCGTGACTTTATTGACCATAAGAGTAACTTTGGGGGTCATTTCTGAAATTGCTCCAAATGACCCAGATATATCTGGGTGGTGGAAACTTCCTGACTAAAGTTTTGTGCATGTCATTGTCACTTCTTAAACCTCCATTTTCACACAATCACATTGGTGATTTTCCAATTCTTATATATATTTCAATGATTGCGCTATTTCTTCATTAGTATGGAATAAGCGTTCTCAATCTGCTTTTCTCTTAGCCTTTTGAAATAATAATTCTTTAATTAGTTCACCCTCATTGCACTGCAAGTAGTTGATCTTTCCACAGAGGTTATTGTTGATTTTTTTAACGTGTTTGACCCCATCCTCAGCTTTTATCGCCCATTCTTCCAATGAGTGTGTTCAGCCTGTGGCACTGAGCTGAGCGCGTTCTTGTTGATGGTTTTCAGTTCCATCCAAAGCTTTCATAGTTCATTCTTATAAGACATGGCGATACAATATTCTTAAATTTGGCTTAATACTCAACTAACCCTGTAGTGAGCATAAAATGTTAAATTTTTAAGATTTATTTGCTCTTTTTGGATAGTATCTCGCTTCAACTCCCTTGATTAACTGCACAGGTTCTTTATAAGTGCGTAGTTTATATTGTTAGTAGTAAATTGTATTTGGAAGTAAAAGTATGAAGACTATTAATCTAGTAGGGCTTCTGATAGCTAAGACGGTTATTAGGCCCAATGCAAAACTGGTTCTTATCCTAATCTTGTATAATACTCTGGAATATTGGTAAGTACTCTTTCTTTCTTTTGTAGAACAATTTCTGATCAGATTCAGAGGTTCTTATTGTCACTTTTGTAGAGCTTAACCTTGGATTAGGTTCAGAGGTTCTTCATCCTTCTTGTCATGCAGAGTCTGCGGAGCTAGCAATAAAATAGACAAAGGATCTCTTAACCTTTCAACTTTAGTATCAACAGCAAACAGTCTAAATTATAAAAGTATTTAATCTAAAAGTATCTTTATTAGTAAATATTTATCTTCTTTATTGAGAAAAAAACAAGGACTCTATAAGATTTGGTGCTGAACTTCTCAGTTGGCACCCCATTTGGAATCAGCGGCCGCACCAATGAATTAATCCTCCAGGGTCACACAAAACTATAATTTTCCTCATCAGTTTCAAGTGATTTCTCCTGCCAACTCTCAATGTGACTCTCATGGTTTAAAACTAAAGATGTGTCCTAACGCCTTCACTAGACCCTAATCAAATCACCCTTATCAGGTACAACCTTCTTATGTATTGGGACTCTTATCCATAAATAACAAGTTGCATTGACTAAAAAATTAACTTGAAAAGCTTTAACACAGGTTTCACTCGCCCAGGCAACTCATAAATCCCTTAGTCAATTGGCAAACAACCTGATTGACTCCCACAAGGTAATCAAGTTATCAATAGTAAAAATGATCACCTAATCACTACCTTTATTGTCATGGATCACCTATGACAAAACATTAATTACCTGGCGGATCAAAAGCTGAAAATTGCTAGATATTTATTCAAGATATTACTCTGAGCAAGAGTTATCATATATTATTGATAACTCCCACATCCACTAGTGGGATAAATCCCCTAGTGGACAAGCAGATGTATTTTAATTTATAACGCTGGGTAATGTGAGCATATCTTAACCAACAGTAAGGCTATGTGGAGTAAATTTATATTATTGCACTGAGTTAAAATTAATAGCAAATGACATTAAATGAATAGATGTTCTTCTCATACTCTATATAATAAAGCAATAATAGAAGTGGTAACTTAGCAACTCTTATTATATGCTGTCAAATTGTAGATTTTATAGATTAAGTTATTTATAATGGATTAGATGCTTCTTAGATAAACTAAAAAGAGAAAAATTCCAGGAATCGAAATAATGATATAGGTTGTGCCAGTAAGTGATATTTTTATAGTTATTAAACTCTTGTTAAATAAAAGCCATCTTCATATAAAGTTTCTTTTACATTAGCAATAATTCTGAGGAGATTAAGTCAGCACCTTTAAATTAATTTTCATCTTAAAGAGAACTTTTTTGCAAAGCTACTTTACCAGTATTATATACTATCACATATAAAATCTACATTATACTTGTATTTAGTATTATATCCATCAAATTATGTAATATGAGCAATCTTCCAATATCCCCTGGCTATTAAATTACCTATTATATAAGTAGTTCTAAAGCTTTCTTAGTTTCTCTACATGTGTTCCTTTTGTTTTACTATACATAAGAATTTTCTAAGCTTACAAAATAAAGTTTTTTATATGCTATCAGATAGAGAAACTTTTTGATATACAATTTTAGAGAGTAAAATGGTATTCTAAAATAGTTTGTCTAATATAAGGTCTACCCAAAGCAATTTTCTTGTTTATAGATGTTGCTCCATTAAGTTTTAACTTCTTGGAAAACATCTGGAAAGTGCATGCTAATTGTGGACTGATTTGAAATTTATATATATACTATAAATTTCTATATTATTATGCTTAATATAGAAAAATGCAATCACTAATATGGTTTTTATTAAAACTTTCTGTGCACCCAAATTCTATGCCCTGTGTTGTCTCAACTCTTGTTAGTACTTTCTTAGACTTCATCTGTTTTTAGTTATCAGGGCCTGTTAACTGATATGTATTACTGAGCTTGTATTACTATTTTTAAGCCAAATGATGAAGAACTAGTGTTTTAAAGTTTATCATAAATGGTGTACATACTTAGTTTTTATTTTATATAAAGTTGGTTATTCAGGATCAGGTATATGAAATGCATATAATGAACAACTGTTTTCTTTTATGATATCTCTCACTGTTTTCATGTATATTGTATCTTAAAATGAGGTTTGACTAGTTGTAGCTTCCACCTAATAGCAAAAGCACAAAGAAAATGGATTGATGTTTTGTAATACTTATTCTAAATCTTTTAATTTATATCTCTGATAAGAAAAACAAGTTGTATGGGTCTGTATCATGTTTATTGTTCTTTAATTTATGCACAATAGCTCTTAAAGATGAATTGGTACTTTTAGATACTTGTTTATTTATCTAGTATATTATTTGAGGGCTACACAATTCTCCTGTAATGTGATCCACCTTATAGCATATACTACAATATGCACAGCATTGGTTTCAGAAATTAGTAGCTATTTATTGCTATAATTTAGAGTGATATCAATCCATTGTAATAAAACCTTGTAATAGCACATTGGTCACTAATATATACTAAATCTTCCATGAGGAAAGGTTGAAGGTTAGCTATTTACTTCAAAGCTTGCTCAGATGGTACTGGTAAGATAATAATAAGGACTAGTCTTGAGATCCAATAGTATAAAATCAAGTAGAGATGGATGTAGTTTGTTTCATCACAGTATTTTGAAGAAGAGTTAGGATAATGGTGATAAGGAATTTTATATAAAGTTTTTATGTAGAGAAAAGTGAAGTTTGGATACCTTATTATGAAATACACAAAAAATTAAGATTAGAAACTTTACTTGTATCTGATTAGCGCTACTGGTATAGAACTAGGGAATTATCTATAAAGACCTCTTAAAAATTTTCATTCTATAGGCTTAGTTCTTTTGGGAAAATTTCTATAGACCTAGCAGCACCATTCACCATAGATTTGGCATCTTAGGTCATTTTTCACAAAGGATTTAAAGTCTCTTACATAAAGGATGTTTATCCTGGCAGATAAAACTGCTTTCACCCTAGTGTAAGTTTTGAGTTTGAAACCTGTACTGGCTAGAAAAATTCTTGGTGTGGTATATTTGTCTCAAAGTTGACCCACCTAAAAAATTTTTAAAGCCTCTTACATAAAAGTTTAATCTTGATTCCTTATGATCATATGTTTGCAACATTCTCCTCCACTAGGTCTTTAAGTGTCATGCTCATGACATATTTATGGGATAACTGGAAAGTACAAGGACAAAGTGAGAAATTCCAAAGGATTAAGTTGGCCGCCTTCATACCTTAATTATACCATGGATCAACACTGGGTTCAGGTAAGAAAGAACAGGATGATATTCAGAATTTGTGTGATGCGGATCAAGATGTCATATCTTTACCTTTAAAAACAACCTTTGCATGCTAAATAAGGATAGGTCAACACGTTTGCTTTACAAATGGGCTTTAGACTCATTTACTAAGTTTAATCTTGCCAAAAATGGTAAATTGCAGCTGGTGTCAGAAACTTGAGTTTAAACATACTCAAGGTATATATCACTAGGGATGGTAGATTTGTTTTATTGGCTAATATTAATTCCAAGCCCCACCAAATCACTCTAAGACATTAACCAATTTCTTTTAAAAATATTGTTTCTCTGACCAACCTCTCTGTTGGTTGTCTCTCTACCATTGGAAAAAAATCTATTTCTTAACTACTTATACTTTAATACCTTTTGCAGACAAGGGCCACCTCCTTCTTGGGGTTTCTTGAGTTTTGTTTGTATCCTAAGAAGGTGTTGTCACTGTACCAGGTGTTTTTACATTGTTTTTATTGATAAGTTATTCTTGAGAATTTAAAGAACTCTCCAAACATTAAGGGAAGTTAAGCTGTTTTACCTTAATTTCAATTTATATAATCTCAAAAATTTAGGGGGGTTGAACTGAATAAAAAGCCTAAGTACATATCTAGGTTATAGACTTCTCTGAGATGGTCTTTAAAACTACTTATTTTGATCAGCATACCCAGAGCAACATCAGAGAAATTGAACTATAATAAAAGATACCTTTAGTTTTAAAACTATATCTAGTTAACAAGACAACTTTGTTGATTATAGCCCTTATATGAAATAATTTTTTGTAAAGTGATAAATGAAAGTTTAAATATAGTTGATTTTGCACAAAATAAATATTTTTGTTTTTTACATCCAAAATACTCTAGACAATCTATATTATCTTATATAAATGAATGATAATATCAGATTTTTACTTTAATTCAAAAACACAACATATATAAGTTATGCTAGTGGTACTTTATGCTAAGAAATAATAGTGGTATAAGAGTTTCAAGATTAATATCAGCCATTAATTCCATCTAAAGATGTGCTCTAAAATATTTGGTCTTAAATTTAAGACTTATGATAAATTGGAGGCACAAGAAAACTTGTCTTGAATTTCATATGTCAATTAGTGAGTCTTATTTTTACTATACTTTATTAAAATAAAATAGATCTAGTCTAATCAATTAAGATTTATGACACTCATAGTGTAAATATTGTCTTATGACACAAATTAGAGTTTTTAGAAAAAAGTTTAGAAATAACTTTGAATCATTGAATAAAAAAATAGTCATATAACAATTTGCTAGCTTAAAGATAATATTAATGTTAGAGGTAGAAGATCTTGATTAATTTGAAGATTTGATTAACTATAATAAGAGTTAAAAGCGGTTTATATTTAAGTTTACTTTAAAAATTAGAAAAAATTTAGGTAATTAAAATGATGCTACAATTTTTAGCCAATCATAACTTTATAGCAGTAACCCATTATAACATAATTATCATCTCACAAAGTGGACTGAGAATGATCTACCCTATATCAAAGATATATACATGTGCTCCAGATAGCAATGATCAGTATAAATTGGTGCCTATTAGGCAAGATACTGGAGGCCATTAGCCACAGGTTGATAGAGGCCAAGGGTCAGCACAATAGCTTTAGCAATACTCAATGTGTAAAGATTCTTTATAAATCCAATTTGGTGTTATTTAACTTAAGGCACATTGGGTGAGTTGTAAGGTGTGTACAATGTTGGAGCTGATGCCACAGGAGAAGGTAGTGTTTGTATACCATACCTTGACGTGAGGTTACTCCAAGTTGGTAAAAGTAATATTTACCTACTAGTTTTATTTGATGTGATTTGTGGTCTAAAAATATATAAAAAGCATAATTAAAGTAGAATCTTAAGCACTTGACTTAAGGATGGTCATCAACTATGTGAAAGGAGAGGATAGAAGTCAACTTATATTCTGATTGGTACACAGAATTTAGGCAATCATTTAAAAGTGTAAACCAGTTTTAGGTTCTGCCAACCTGTAAAACTTAACCTTCATTAAGTAATTTTGCAAACAAAAGTTAGATTGGATTGTAGCAATAAAATTTGTTTAGTCTTATATTAAAGAATACATTTTTATATGAAACATTATAAGCCTTTGGTATCAATTGGTGAAGTTGAGGTCTTATTAAGGTAGTTAATATGCAACAAAATAAATGTTCATTTTATAGATTTTTATAAGAAAGTTCATAAGACAAGAAGAGTTGGAAAAAAATTTGTAATTAGTTTCACATCATGAGCTTCAAAAGTCATAGGTTTAGAGATCTAAGAAAGTTCTTCATTGAAGCTCCAAGAGGCATGACTATAGAACTTTCATGACTAGTTAAAACTGAGTTTCCAATGGATTTATTGGTACATGAGCTAAATTTTCAATACTTAAACAAGGCTATCTGGCCCTAACAATAATGCTTTCTCAAGGATCTAGCATATTATATATATATATATATACAGATTAAGGAGTTTAATTTAGTAATACAAGTAAGGGTTAAAAATGTTGTGTGTTGCAATCATCTTTTACTAGAAATATACTATTGAGAGATAAAACTGTTATTATTTAACTTTCTGCTCAAACACCTTAAGTGTAGTTTAATTATATAAAAATAATATATAGTAAAATTTATAAAAATGGTGTTTTCATATTTTATAAAGATAGGAGGTGTTGTTGGTTTAAAAGCATTTTAGAAAAGACATATATATTTATTACATATATGCCAGAAGTTACTAGTCAGAAGAGGTGTTTATGTTTTAGTATTAATTATGATCATATCTATATTTATAATGTAAAACTTTATTTAATATTGATATAGTCAGTTGTTAAAAGTTACTAAAACTATAAAACAATATAATGGAATTTTCTGTGACAAAAGTCTATGAGCTTCTTGGGTTTTAAGATCCATATAATAAAAATATTATCTAAGGTTTATTTAGAGATGTAGAAGCTTTAGTACCTTGTGCTAAATATAGTCATAAGCTTCTAACATCTTCCAATTTTAAATAAAAAACAACACTACTTAAGTAGCCAAATACTGTATAAATTGTCTTTTTACTTTTGTCTATACAAAAAAGCACTTAGTCTATTGAGAATTGAACTTGAGTATCTAGCTTCTATCCTTTAGATAATATCACTTTCTGTGAAAAAATTGTCTATAACTCTCCAAGAAATGACTATCAACAAGATAAGAAAATTCTACCTTGCACAGTGTTAACACCTACATAGTTTATATATAATACAATAATTCCATAAGGAGGTAAACAGCAAGGGGAGCAATAGGTATTTTTTTAGTAAATCAAACAAAGGTTTATTCAAAGGTAGATGATCAATAGAGATTAGTCAAACCAACACCATTATAAAGAAAATTGGATTTCAGGGCTAGGATTGGGTTGCAAGGCTTAAAACTAATTTTAGACAATAAAAGAAGATTTCTAGTGATTGTGGTCTCATATTTTGAGTAAGCAAATGCTTAAGACTTCAGAATGAGATGAGTACCACCTTTTTTAGTATTGTTTAAATAGTGAATCTAACCCTTTGTCAGACAATTAGATTCTTGACTATTTGAGAAGAATGCCTTAGTGGAAAATCGCATAAATTTTACTAATAATTCTCAGTCATTCTTGTAAGAAATTTTGATTGGAGTAAATTTTTCTCCTAGCCTCAGCTGAATAGCTTGGATCATGTTGAAAAGGTTACCTTAAAATCTCTAAAAATAGACAAATTGATGGGGTTGTCCACATACACACTAACCTAAATTTAGTGCTACCTTTTAAGAGAATACACCCACTTTTATAGACCTGAGGGAGAACCAAAAGATAGAGGCATTTTTCCTATCAATCAAAAACTTGGGTATCTTGTGATAAAGCTGATATGAAATTACTTTCTATATGGCTTATTAAATAAATTATAATAAATAGTTACCACAGATTTGTCATAACTGCTATCAGCTAATTACCCAGAATTAAGCTATATAGGGTTGAAAAGATTTTCATTGTTCTAATAGGCAGTTTGTCCTTTCACCAAACCCCCTTACCCTCTGCCTATACTGAATCTAATATTACATCCCACTATTAACCTTTGAGTACCACAAGTACTGGGAGAGTGTAAGTCTGGAGGAGCGTCCCCTCCACTTGGACTGGGTAGCATTCCCATTCTCATCAAAAAAGGGTCCAAGAAGGCCAGCTACCCCTCTCATCTCCCAGGGCAACCTTTTCCATGTGGTATGAGTGATGAGTAACAGCTTACCCTTTAAGGACCCCATCACCCATTCCAGCATCAACTTCATCTGAATTAGTATGGCAAATCAAGGAAATTTGTGCCAAGCAATTGGGAAGTCAGTATCCACATGGGGGGAAAATTGAGTAAAGTTGATGGCAAAAAGCCTTTTTCAACAAGGCCTGAGAGCCCCAAACTCTCAGAAACAAAGCCCAATGGGCATGTATCTTAAACAAATAAAGCAGTGATTGTTAATCCTTGGCAAACATCGCTGATGGCATTGGGCCATTGAGAAATTTTGTCACCAGTTCAAAACCTCCCCAAAAATATCAGTAACAGACCTGACGGGAATGTGCCTTTGGGAAAGAAAGCATCTAATGTTGAATCTTTGGTGGAACTTGCCAATGGCATTGGGTCATTACCAAAAGTTGCTGCCAGTTTGGAACCCTCCCCAATAATGACAAAATCCTTGTACAATGAATTCCACTTGGTCAAATGGATGCCAAAGTGACCAGGTTCAGGCAGGTTAGGCAACCCAAACCTGTTCCTGACCTCTTGGGACTGCTTATACATGGGGTGGCCATAGGAGGTTCCTGTTGCCTGTTGGTTGGGATGCCATCATGCTAACTGTTAAAACCATGGTAAAACTGCAACTTGGGCATCTGTGGACAAACTGACAGCAACTTAGCTTGCTGCCAATTCTTTTGAAGTTGGTTCACCTTAAAAGTTCATTTTTCTCTCCCCTTGCTTGAAGTTCAGCAGGTTAGGTCAAATCTTGAGGGCCCCAATCCTGTGCCTTCCTAAGCTATTCCCCAAAATAATCATCTGTTTGAGCAGTCATAACACATTGAGGAAATTGATGGTCAAATCTTTTATTTTAATTTCAATTAAGATTTTCCTGAGCTCAAATTTACATAATTAAGTTCATAATTTTTTTGCCAAACCCTCTGTGACATCTGCAATATGGCCCAGCAGCCCTCATATCAACTGGGTATCCCAGCCATATTCTCTACAATGATCTTTACCATAATCACTTGGGCTTATTGTGTCAAGGCCTTTCTGTATATTTTACCAGCCTTGGAACTCCCTAAACCTAGGCCATTGACCCTGAGGGCCACAACAGCTTGGTTCCTTACTGGGTTTTTCTTATTTGTGGCACATCACCACTCTGTTGCTACTTAACACCCAGCTTACTCTAACGTTGTTTGAGAAGCAATGCCCATGGTGTTCTGGCTCACCTTATGGGGGCTTTTGCATCCCAACTGGCAGGCCAGTCTAAACTTTATCTGCCATCTCCCTGACAGAAATTATATGTTATTAATTATCTTTTAATATACCTATCAAACTCTATGTGAATAAAATGTCTGTGGTTTATTTTATAGTCCTAGATCTTATAAGCAGCTGCAGAGTATTTTGGCACTCTCACATCTGTTACATTGTTGAAATCCCTCAGATTAAGCACCTGCAAGCAACCTCATGCCAGGATCTCAACACCCCTGATGAAAAACTTAAATATACTGATTCATCCATATATAGACCATATTTTGTAATTTTAATACCATGGATTTAACGCCTCAAGCTGCATCACCCACCTTATTGAAATCAACTTGGGCTTACATAGCCTTAACCATGCGTTGATCCAAGGTGTACTTGAGGTCTGGGAGGGCGGCCAGCTTAACCTATTTTGCCTTTCTCACCTCCCCTTTGTATCCATGATTTAAACCGGAAATCATGTCATGGGGCATGACACTTTCATTATACGCCAGATTATAAACAGCTAGTATTTTTCTTGAACCTCATACACTATGACTGCAATATGTGTATATTCATCATACCTACTTTTACTTCCACAATAAAATTTAGCATATGCGTCTAATTTATGATTTTATCAAAAGACCTTTTGACTTTATAGAAAATTGCTTGCAACCTGATTTATTTGCATCTTTATATTTATGTACTTGAAAAATTTTAATCATCTATTACCGCATCCTCGTGCACCTTCTGCTGAATTGTATTGCTCTTTCATCCTATGCCAAAAGGCAACTCTTATTTAGGGTTACTAACCCACTATACTATGTTTAAAAATGTGTTAATTTTGACTTAATTGCTTCTGTATCTTTAAGAGGTGCATTTAGAGACATATATCAATCCCAAACTTTCATCTAATTCTGTTCTTTTGTATTAAAACTTGCCGGCAATTTTTAGACTCTGCCCTCACATTTGCATATGCTTCCAGGCACTTTCCCCATGTTGCCAATACCCCTTCCATCTTCTGTATTATCTTCTCACCTACCTCCACCACCCGTCCTGCTACCCGAGCCCAAGTTGCAACCTGGCTAGCGATCGCTTGTATTGAAATCTAAGATATGGTAAATTACCCAGACTTGTTTGCCAGTTTACAATTGCCGATGCATTACTCTCATAAAATTTTATAAGCTTTTACCAACTAAAGATTATCAATTTGTTAATTTAGATTTGCCTTTAGGGTAGCTTGGTTTAGCGGAGATTATCCAAAGATAGGCTTGTGGCGATAAAAAAATTACCGCTCGATAAAAAGATTTAGGATCGTAAGGTATAATTCTGCATCGAGAATGGCATTTCGATATTTCGATTAGGCCAGAGGTAGCACCGGTTTATAAAACCCATTATTTTATACCAAAATGAAATAAAACGCTAAACCAAAATGGCGGGCTTAAACGCTATAAGTTCATAATATGATTACAGAGTGCGAGAGGTAAGCAAGAAAACGCCGGAATGGGCGGTATGTTTGAAAGGCACGGAGGGCCAAGCAACCTCGAGGATGGAGGTTTCAAGATGCAGGTCGAAGCTAAGGGAAAGCAGCATCTCGGAAGCGCCATCAAACTGGCAAACGATGGGAGTCACAGGATTAAGGTCCAGGTCCCAAATCGCCTCATTCGTCGTTTGATCCCAGGATGGAGTTGGGCGAGACAGCAACACCCCGGGTTGCGTAAAGTTGGCCCCAAGCTTTAAAAAGTTGACAAGCGTTGGTTTGATGCGGTCCCTGGAGACAAAATTTAGTGCGGCTCGGGCTGGGTTTGCGCCAAAGGCAATATCCACATTCAAGGGGAGTAGCGGATGGTGGGCGGATGGGGCAAGCGCTTGGATGTGATACACCAGCAGCACAATCTCATGGCCCTTGGCTGCCATTAAATTCTCCTTATTTAGCGTAACCCCCAGATCGCCCTCGGTGACAAACTGGGAATTGGGAACAAAATGTATAGCTTTGGTCTGTAGTAAAGCAATGAATGAGTTTAAAATCCCAAAGTGGTCATGGGGGTCGGCCAGAAACACACGAAGCTCGCCCGAAATTTGCGCCTTACAGCTACCATCGGCTGATACAATGGCATCCACCCGCTCCACCGTCCAGGCCTCGAATGCAGGTAAAGCTCCACTCGACTCAGCATTGCCGTTCTTCTCCTGCAACGTCAGGCTGCGTTTAATCTCGGAAGCTCGCCGCTCACGAGAGTTTTTCTGCTTAGGCAATCCTCGAAGAGATGACGTCACATTGCTAAACGCGAGAGCGATCTCCTCCGGCTTATCTTTAATGGCTTCTTCCATGATGTCAAATTCACTTTTTGCTGGGGGACAAAGCTACTCGTATCCGAGAAGTCATCGCTGTCTCTCTCCATCTCTGATGGTATACTTTCGGTTGGCGGCACCGAAGCATCGTCCAACGCAACTGAGTGCCGACCAGTTTCAACGCTTCCAAAACTAATCATGCTTCCAGCTCGAGCCTCTCTTATACTGGGCTCACTCCCACCCGAGGCTTGGCTAACAAGTCACGTACTTGCATCTAGACAGTATACCTTATGGTAAAAGCTGAGTTTTTTCGGGGCCGGAGTATCCAGGACCCAAACCCACCACCTGCCATTTAAAAACGTGCACGAATTTAGGTTACCGTCGAGCTTCCCCACTAGCTTAGATGAGGTACTCAGGGCTAAAAGTTAATCTCAAGCTTTGCACTTACAGCTAGAAGACAAGTTCAAGTCTTTATACGCTGAACAAAACTCCGAGATCTGATCCGATGCTACAAATTGTTGGATCGAGCTGAGCGAGCGCTCAATAGTCTGCCATTATTAACGCTCACATAAAGCTTAACTTACCTGAGAATTTTGGACCATGGTCTCACTTTGCAGCGTATTATAGTGATTTAAAGCCTTTTTAATGGCTTCTAGCCTAGAAACATCCACCCACTCGTTTTGCTACCGTTTTAACAAGGCCAATCTTAGCCAAATACCTCATAGAACCGCTTCATTTCGGCCTCTAAGCTGACCCGAGCCTCATCGAGTGATTTTGACAATTCAACTACCCTCTGCGCTAAAATAAGGGTTTGGCAGAGGCACACGTATAAACATACCATTGAATCATTCCTCTTTGACTTATTTTTCTCGACAACCTTCTGAAGCTGAGATCAAATCAAATAAAATTAGACCGGATCTCAATAAACAACCCACCTTGGCTATTTTGTTAGACTTCTCCTCGTACTCTTTCAAGTAACGGTGCGCATTCGATTCAACCTAGGCACACTCGTTGAGCCAAAAAATTTATAATGTCGATAAAACAAAGCACTCACCTGTCTCAACTGGCTAGACTCCAATTGAACATTGGTAGCCTCCCGTACGGGGCGCTCTACAGCTTTGATTAAGTTCTGTGCCAACTGAGAGTGCGACGCCGAAAGGGTTTCGGTCTCCAGCTGGATGATCTCCCAGAGCGAATCCAACTTGCTAAAAAAGGTAAACCGCCATTACCAACCGCTACAAAAGCATAAAACCTTGAACTGATGCCGAATCCCAACAAGCACCCATAAAAAACGCTCACCTAAAAAGCCCCTTCTCAGTCATTGACTGCTTTTTGGATAGCTTTTCGAGCTGGCGGGAATAATTCTCCTCGATCTGGGCCCTATCTCCGAGTCAATAAAATGGCTAGGTTAAACCCGCCTCCTCGCCTATACCATCAAAAGTTTCGCCCAAACGTGTCAAAAAAATATATACCTTTCATGAAAAAGGTCGGCGAGTTCCTCATCCATTTGCTTGTTCCGCCTTAAGCGGTTCGCCATTATATCGAGCCCGGTGCGTGGCTTCTCCTTCTGTATAAGATCATGTTACGAGTAAATCGAGGAGACTTAAGAACAAGCATACCGTGAAAGTGTCGTAATACATGGTGGCCATCACGGTTATAGGGGTTGATCAATATAGCAGCTGAAAAAAACTTATAGATTTCTATCTTGAACTGGTTTTAAATTGAAAGGAGCGTTATAAGATATCGTGTAAATGTTCCCAGCTTGGCGCACCTTTACCACGCTTTTGCCATTAAGCCGCCCTGATCCATTTTGGGCTGCCTGCCGACCTTCGTTTACCTGAAATGCACCCTCATGTATTCATAAATAGATATAAGTAGGGCCTCCGTATATCGAAATCCTTTATATCGAAAGTCGACGTTAATCGAACATTTTTGAGCCTCGTGGATTGTCATTGGAAAAATAATTTCCAGATTAAAAAGATTCCAAATATTGAATTTTTCCTTACAACCATCAAATTCAATATACGAGGTCCTACTGTATATAGGAAGCTTCTCGATCCGCCATTAGCAATTTTACGACCGAAATTTAAATCATAATTGATATTAACCAACCACGTGTAAATTCAATTTATCAAGTATTCCGTTGGCTGCTACCCTGTTTATCATGATGGTTGCTCCACTACCATCTACCATCCAGGTGTTAAGAGCCCCCAAACTAGTTTTTTAGTAAAACTCCATACTTTATTTTAAAGTAAATTTTAAGGGAAGGCAAGAGAAAAGGGTGGAATACAGGTGATTCGACCGAGGGTAAAACACTGGGAGTTCGGGCTGCTAGAGTTCTTGCACCTCCGACCATTGCTGATCGGCGATCGCTATCGCTAGACACAGTTCTAGTATCTGCGGGCTTACAGGCCATTTGATCTTAGTCAATTAGTTGCCTCATCATGTATGATGAGCGATCCAGTGGGGAAAGCCAAACGTGCAGCTTTATAACACCTGGGGATTATACATGAGAATTTGGAGATCCATTGGAGCTGATCAGAGATAATTCGATTGGTCTTCAATACCAAACTTTTGTGGTGGGGGCACTCATTGCTCAAACTCTTGGCAATGAGTGCACAATGAATCACCCATACACAATAATGGTAGATGAAGGCTCTTAGTTGGATCGGAGCCGTTCTCAAGGTTTTTGTGAAAAATAAATCCTGCAATGGATGTATTTCCATTAGTGATTATTTGCCTGATAGGATGTGTCGCATCATGGACCAGTATTTTTTGAACATGGCATATTTATAATAATAGTGGGTAATATCTGCTTCTAGTTCAGCATATATAGGGCACTCCTTGTGCGGGTAATCCAGCCCGCTGTGCTTACATGATTTGAATGTGTGGTTTAGGATCTGCCAGGTCACCAACTGCTGTTTAGCTATTACCAAGTAGGAGTTCAGGACTGAAATCAACTCCTTTGTTGGGTAGTTGGTGTCATGGCCTTAGGTAGACCAGTTGTTTAGGATTCATAGTTGAGTGGGTAGGTTGCAGAGCTCCCAAACTAGTGGAACTAATCTAATGAATACTACTGGCTACTATATTGCATCTAAAAACTTGTCTTTGCACTTGGCCTAGATATCTATCAGTAAGGATTATATTGTATTGCCACGCTCAATATTTTATAACTACTTTTGTATTAAATATTAGCTTTTTAAATATCACTAAGGCAATTATCAGGTTGGTAGCAGCAGCATTTGTTGCAGTTGGATCCATCAATTTTCCCTTATTTAAGCTATTTTAGGAATAGGTTTACCAGTAAAGAAGAGGCAACATTCAATAATTTATTTTACAATATAAAGCTACCCCTACCCTGGCTACTCAAACCCAATATTAATTTGATATCATAGCTATGATAAAGTGGTTAAACCTCCTACCCACCTTAAAAATCAATAGTTTTATAATATGCTGATAGTTAGTATTAAAGCCTATAGTACCAGCCTAGTTCTATAATTCATTGTATCTTGAGGTGCAGAGTGCTGGGCAGCACTAAGAGCTACAGCTATTATCTGGCACAGATAGTCCTACTTTAATTGGTATTGAGTACCCTATAAAAGTTAATAAAGCTGGCCATAAAAAAGCTCAAGCACTCCCACTCAAGTTATTAATAATCTCTCAAGTATTATAAGTAAGAAGTAGGTAGTAGCCTGACCCTCTGGTTAAAGTTTGATAAAGAGCTATAAAAATAATGTGACTTGTGTAACAATTGCCAATCGTGCTTGGTATTTCTTAAGTTTAGAACTTAGGAAATCCGCTACATCAACTGTTGTGATCCCATTTCTCCAGCAAGGCTTAATTGTCAAGTTGATGCAATCTGGGATAGTTAAAATAAACCTGTATAGCTTTCCAACAAGATTTTAACTTGGCTCCTGATCCACCAGCTAGCAGTTGCTAGGCCCCTGGCATATATTAGGCTTTGATACCTAGATTAATTAAAATTCACATGGCTCTTTTTGGGCTACTTTATCAGCTGAGGGTGTGTTCCCCCTTTCCCTCACCTAAAATTCTATATATTTTGTTATTTCTCTAAAATAAAGCCCATTTTGCATATTTTAGAACTCCCAGTTGGGAGTTGCATTTTTAAAAATTTATAAAATCTATCAATCCTGTGTGGCTGGCAGGGGAAAGTAATCAAGTTCTAGAACCCATGTTGATAATTGTTTATTGCAACCAGGATGTTTGTCACAGAACTGGCAGATAAAGTTGAGAATAGCCTGCCAGTTAGGGTGCGTGAGAACCCATAAGACAAGCCAGAATGACAAGGGCATTGCCATCTTAGTGACTTGGTAATAAGGTGGGAGGGAGGCAAACAGAATGATGGCTGGTGACTGCCATAACCATTAACTTGACAAGCAACCAAACAATGGCCCCTAAGGGGGCCAAAGTTTTGGGTATGGGGGACTCTTTGGGCACAACGGAGGAGCTAGGATTTGCTTCAGAACCACTAGTGATAAATTGGGTGGTGAGGTCACAAACCCTCACTTTACATTGGAGATATGATTTTCAACATCATTGGCACATCTTGATGCCAGAGAGTGTCAGAAAATGGGGATATCCCAAGTCACACATGCAATACCCCCTTTGACAAAGGTGGGGAGCAGCATGGTGAGAATGGCCACTAGGGCTAATTGTGATGCAACCTAAGAAACATGGTTTGGGGTTTCTGAGGTGGTAAATGATGGGAAAATTTAATAAAAGTAAATTTTAAGGTTGGGAGCAGGTTGTTTATTGGGAAACAAAAAGGAAAGAATTGACCAACAATCATACCCATTAGGGACAGTTGTCTTAAACATAAGAAAGCTTGGTGAATAGTGGCAATCTGCATCTAAATGTAAGAATCCCGATTTTAGCCAAAATTTGGTGGAATTTGATTAAACTGCTGAAACTGAAGTTGAAATGGCCTTCCGCTGGCCTCCTGGCTTCAAATCAAGTATTATCACCCAGTTACCTCCCCAGCCGCAATTTCATCTGGCTGACCAGTGACGTTTTGCTTGATAGGAGGCAGGTAGCACCCAGTGCCAACCCATATGGAGGTGGTCCCACTTCATTGAAATTAAAATTTGACTCTCTGGCTTCACTGGAGCTGGACCCCCAACTTGCTGGCATTTCTCAAATTCTTGACGGGAGTTGACATTGCCATTAAAAGGGAGGGTTCAACCTTCTGCGCCATTCAAGTAAACCTTGATTCTGTCACTTTAGGGTAATGTTCTTTAATTTTCCATCGCTGACCTCTTTCTACCACAATCTCTTCACACACTTCTCTGATTTACTGATTAAGCTTGCTTTTTTAAGTAGTGAGGGTAAATAGGAACTTTCAAAGGGTAGACCATCACCCACCGTTTGTCCATAAATGGGCAATATTGCCTGGGGTGACAAGGGGGCAGCTGCCTTCTTCAGACCCCTTTTCATGTAAAAAAGTATCACCTCAAAGTCAAGGCACAGGGGTGCTCCCCTGTACTTAATTTATAATTTCCTCTTTGAAGAGGGAGCATCACTATCAGGGAGCTGGGCAAGGGCGACATTTTTGTAGGCTTTTAAGAGCTTATTGCCATCAGCGTGGTGATCTTCTGGGGGCTGGGAGCATCAGGGTGGGAGGCGTGGAAGGCTTCAACCATCTCAGAACAATTAGCACAGTCCTGGGCACTAACCCAACTGTTTTTGTAGGCTGGAAACATTTCAAAGCCATCAGATATAGAACTGAATGGAGAGACCACTGGGAATCCAAGTGTAACAGACTGGAAAAACCCCAGTTCCAACTTTTGTATACTTTTACATATTGCTTTAGTGCACTGACAAGCAAAAAAAGTGGCCTAACCAAGTAGGGAGAGGTTTGGGGCACTGACAAGCAGCCAAAAATTCACCTCTCATTGGTTGGCTATGTAAGTCCTCTGGGTGGTTGGTCCAACCCAACCACATGAATGCTTCCTCAAAACGGAAACACCTGAAAAAATACCACAGACATGTGAGGTATGAAAACCCCAAAACATCCTTTTTTTATTCTGGATCATAAAAGTCAAGGCGCCCGCTGACCAGAGCTCATCTGGGGAGCAACTGACAATGCTCCCCAGGAAGGGAATGCTAGGGTGTCCATGTAAATTTCTGAAGTGAACTTCAGAATGGGCACACATTCCTTATAAAGGCAGCACTTCAGGGACCTCACCTGATCTATTGACTAGGCTCGCACAAGCCTAATTTATAGCTCAGGTGAGGCACAACCCAGCTTCTGAAACAACCAGATCAAAAATGTTAATAGAGCGAAATGACTCAGATTTGGAAAATATGAATCCAAGTCAGAATGTAATGAACAAGACAAACTCGTTTGTTACACCAAAGTGCATTGACCTTAGCCTCCTTTGACCCTTTGATCATTATTGGCTCAGATTCTAACAGAATTATTTCCTTAAATGGGACAATTGCGATGTGTGGAACATGAGGTGTTGTTTCTAATGGGCTGGGAAGCTTAAGGCAAAATGCTCCATTGCTCAGGTCCTCCTCCACCAGATGAAGCCCAGATCATTTTCTTGTGAATGTGTGGTAAGGCGCCTGCATTTGCAAGTGGCGTGTATCCAGCATGATGGGCGACCCCACCATAATACAGTGCTCTGGGAGACATTTCCAGTCTGCAAAATGCTTGTAATTGCTGATAGTTTAAGTTAGATGTTTCCAAACCAGAGACTGGGTGCTGCAAATATGTTGAGCGTGGTCAGCCGCAGCGGGTACCACTGGAAAAAGACATGGCCTCACTGAGAATGAGGGGTTGTACCATAGTGTTACCTCATAGGGCGAGAACCCTATTGATGAATGCGTTTCATTGTTATATATAAACTGAGCAAGTGGAAGATCATCCATTAAGGTATCTTGAGCGGCCACTACATAACACTGGAGCTACTTATCATAGAGCCTGATTTACCCGCTCTGTTTGACCATCTAACTGAAGATGGTACGCTATTGAATGATATAAAGAAATTTTCAATATCACTAGGATTTTGTTCCAAATTGCGCCATATACTGGGTTTCATAGTCGCTGACATGCTTGCGGCAACCCAAACATTGAGAACACATGTTACAATAAGAGCTTAGCCATCTCCTTGGAGGTAATGTCAGAAGAACAGAGAATGAAAAGGGAGAATTTAATGAAGTAATCCACCACCACCATAAAGATAATAAACCCATTGGAGCTTTATAGCTCAATAATGAAGTCTTTGACGCTGAAGTCCACAGGCCCTCCGCCTGCATAGGGGATGAGGGGGACCATTTTTACCAGATAGTCCAACTTGGCCTGTGCGCACGCCACACAATTTGTGATCTATGCTGGAATCTCCTTGTACAGGCCTGGTCAGTTGTAAATCTGCTTAACTAAATCAGGACATTTTTGTTGCCTGGGTGACCCACTTCAGGGGGGTCGTGGTGCGTCTAGATAACTCTATTGCATAGGAGGGGCAGCACCCACAGGTGCGACATAAACTGAATGTGCCCCTTTACCAAGGTTAAAGGGACCGCTTGTGTATCAGAAGTACCAACTGATCTAATAACTTCAGTCTTTATGCACAAGCCATCTGGGCCACTAAGACCCTTGAAACCAGGGGCGCATCTGAACCCAACTCCACCACAGAAATTGTGGTAGGAGCAATAGCTAGGCTTTGTAGCAGCAGAATAACCGTGATTAGTTCTTGCTCATCCGCCTTCATCAGATACAGCGCATGATTGTGACTCAAAAATCAGGGGTCACATTCAATGCTCCTTCTATGAATACATACTTAAAATGAAGCTACAAAGGTAATGATACATCTGATGTCATTTCCTGATGACATAATTGATGAGACCAACTGCAATGATAAAGCTAGTAGCCAGAAGGCTAAAAAGGTGAAGTTGGCAGGCCTTCCTGACCTCAAACATACTCTAGACCAGCACTGGGTTCAGGCCAGATATGCCCAGGTCAGTCTAGCATATGTATGCGATCCTCAGCCCTGTGTGAAGGCAAGAGTGTTAAAATGAACTAGCTATATGACCAATGATGACGTTTTAGTTCAGTTGATTAGCAAATGGGGTTTTAAAACACATTCATTTTTGAAATTTCAAAATCAGGTTAGCCATGTCTACAATCAATAACTCAAGTTCAGTCAATCTTGAGATTTAGCACCCTTGCTGATGGAAGCATGCGCTTATTGGTGCACCAGGGTTTAGCACTTCTTTTTCCAATGGATGATTCACCCTGATTGTTTAAATATGTTTCCTCAAGATCAACCTTCCTCGTTGGTTGACTTCTTCCTTAATAAAATTACCCGTTAGTTTACATAGTTGTTATAATTTTGGGATGAACCTGTGCATGGACCCCCTTGAGGAGATCTTTATCAACGTTGGCCGTCTTATTTTTTTAAATTATCTACACAATCTAGTGCACTATGGGCCCTCTTTGTCCCCTCCAAACTGAGGCACCCAAACCCTCCAGCACAGATTTTCGCTTGGCTATGGGCTCCCCATGGGATCCACCCAAGTGTTGCAGTTTACTGGTTATCTACTACTATAAACAGCTTTATACACCCCTGCACTAAATTACTTCAGCTCTGGCATCCTTCATTGTGCCATGTATACCATTATTCTAATGACTAGTTCCACGGGGGCATGGTGGTGCATCTTACACCACTCTCAGGGAACGGGAGAGTTACAGACAATTTCCTTACATTAGTTGACCAATCTCTTTATCTTACGTGTACAAATATTATCCATGTGGGGCTTTTGTGGAGCTTGAATTGGGCGCGCCTGTCATTTGTCACAGCCTCAATGGGGCTCACCCACATAACCTAATTTGGCCGTTGGTTGGGGAGTCTCAGTGTTATTCTTGCTACCTCCAAATGGGAAGTGCCCACCCTTCTTGCTCGTACATGGTGGATATGTATGCTTTGCAATCTGGGAGTCATTATTCCCTGACTTTTCACCAAAATTCACAAAAATGATATAAATTAAAATGATTTTACTTGGCACCGCGTTTGGATGGTGCAGGCAGAATCATTTATGAGGGCCTGGTGGTGATGGACTTGGATAACAATACACTAAACCATCGCTAAAATGAGTATGGGGTCATTTTCAGCCCAGAACGCTTTTTATAACGCTGATTTTTTATATAAAATGAGCCAAATATCTTCTCTTATGGCTCTGATATAAAACCCATTTTAGTATACCAAATCACCCCAGAGAACCCGCGCTTGACCCCTAACATAATCTGCAGAACACATGCGGTGTGGAAAGTAGTTACTTTTAAAATACAAAAACATTTTATGCAACTACTGAAGATATGGTGGGATATGTGACCTCAGTAGTAAGAGTAGCCAAATATCTCTCCCCATTTTTAGATGTAAAAACGTACCCTGGGTGCATGCTTATGCCTGATGAAGATTTTCATAGTGAATTATTGGCGTTGTCTGCTATTAATAAAGACTATTCTGGATATCTTTGTTGACTGCTACCCTTTCATCCTCATTATGAAAATCAGCAAAACTACTTTGGTGGATACTGGAGCCTCTTAGAATTTTATTGACCAAGACCTAGCCAACTACCTTGAGTTGAGTTACTTGCCAGGTGGTATGGTTAGGTAGGGGCTTCTCAAGGTATTTACACACTGAAGGTTTTGGGGTTAGTATATTATCAAGTAGGTAAGTATCATTTGTCATAAAGTTTCCAAGCAATCAAAACCTGCACCCCATTATTTTGGGAGTAGAGTGGTGGCAAAAGTTTGATGTCAGGGCCAACTTGAAAGACAATACCTTTTCCTTAACATTGAAGAATGGTCATATATTAGTTGCCCTTTTGTCTGAGGTATTTTTCAGGGCAATTTTCTCCATAGGCCCAATATTACACCCTCAGTCTCACTCCATTGTTGAAGACCTCACTGGAGGTACCTTTACCTTCCTGTTTGGAGGGGATGAAATTTCGATTTATGCGGTTTCAGCCAATGTACTACCTGCTCATTCAGAGTTTTATTGTGAGTTCAAGCTCACCATTGATATGGTGTATATATCTTCCCCAATTTACCCTTTTAATGTATGGGAGGAAGCGGCATTAGATGTGTGGGATAAAAGCAGTTAGTCAAAGGTGCGATTTTTCAGCGTAACTTCTCAGTATGCTCCCCACTCCTCTTTGTGGAGAAAGCCAATGATACTTTATCCCTGTGCATAGCTAATGGGAACTTAAACAATGTCACTGTACCAGATTTACATCCCATCCCACTGGACTCACAGATTGCGCGCTATGTGAAGAAGGCGAAAGTCTTCTCCAACTGGATTTTTAAATACATTCAATCGAATCCAGATCAAGAAGGGTCAGGAGTAGCTAATCGCATTTTATACCAGAAAAGGTATTTTCCAATTTCGAGTTATGTCCTTTGGGCTTAAAAATGCCCCTGTTATCTTTAAAAGCCATATCAATATGGCTTTGGGGGACCTGCTGGGATATGCACGGTTGCTTACATGAATGATATTCTAGTGTTTTCCCCTGATCATGAGTCCCTTGCAGTACACCTTTGGCAAGTGGTGGAGAGGTTAAAGGCAGCCAACCAAACGCTGAAAATCAGTATGATGTGAATTCTTAAAGTCCCAGGTCACCTTCCTGGGCAACATTATGTTTAATCATGGACACGTGATAACTCCAGACAAGGAGAAGGAGATTTGTGAGTGGCCCACCCCAACTTTGGTCAAGGAATTGAGGAGTTTTTTGGGGACATGTACATTCCTTAAGAAATTCACGCCCAATCTTTCTGAGTTGGCGGTGCCCCTGTATAAGGTGAGTGGAGCTAAAGTGCTCCAGTGGTTCCCCATTTTGCAGGATGCCTTCTAAGCAGTAAAGTACAACCTGTTGTCCATGTCCTTCCTTCACCATGAAGATCCCAAAAAGGTAAACATTTTGTCTACTGATGCCTCCAACTTTGCCATAGCGGCTGCCTTATTACAAGTAGGTGAAAATAAAATAGAGCATCCAGTGGGATATTCTTCTAGGAAGATGTCCCTGCCTGAGTTAAACTATACTGTTACAACAAAGAGTTATTGACAGTGGTTGAGGCGCTGACTTATTGGCGTCATCACTTGCATGGCTCATCTCAACCATTTTGCATGCGTACAGATCACCATGCCTTATTGTACTACCATGACCCCATGTATTGACCCCACAGAAAATCCTCTAGCATGAGACCCTAGCCCAATTTTTGTTTTCCTATAAGTTTATTAATGGCAAGGAGAGTGGTTTGGTGGATGCTTTGAGTCACAACCATGCACTAGCTCCCATTCCTAAGGAGGTAGAGGTGCACAATACCCATTTGATGATTCTGCCAGGTAAGATTGTGTCTCAACTTCCCTCTTCCTCAGCCCACATGCCAGCACTTTCTCCTCTGGAAATGCGTAGGAATAAGTTATTTTCAGAAAGTTGATCCTTTAACAGCCGTTGTCAGCTGAAATTACTATGATACTTTCCAAGAGCGCGTTGAATCAGGAGGATTTTACCAGGGTTACCACGTGAAGGATGAGATGATGTGGTTTCAGGGGCGCCTATGGGTTCCGCAAGACCGCTTCTCCTGGAAATCATCCAGGACCATCATGATGGAATCACCGTTGGTCATCCTGGAAAGACAAAGAACCTGGAGCTAATCAGCTGCATTTACAATTTCAAGGGGTTAGCCGCGCAGGCAGCCAGGTATTGTAAAGAGTGCCTGGTCAGCAACCAAATAAAACCAAATCGCCAGCCACTAGCAGGGTTGTTGGTACCCATCCATAAGGCTGAAGGGCCTTGGACTTTTTTATTGGTGGATTATATTGTGAATTTACCTGTATCTGATGGCTAAGATGCCATAATGGTAGTGATGAACCATTTTAGAAAGTTTACCCAGTTTATTCCTTTCAGAACCACAGTAACTGCGGCTGAGATGGCGTTAAAATCCTAGGTTCTTCACTGATTGATAGTTCCCAGGATGCTTAACTACACATGTTCAATTTGTGCAATCCTTCATGTTGTCTAATAAAATATACATCAGATTGATAATAGTATGAAGACTATAGTCCATAGTTTAATAGATCACTAGTGTTGGTCCAACGCTTGACCAGTATTTCTCCTCAAAATACTTAAGATTGTCTCAATAGGGATATGTTCCCTTATCCGCTTAACTTGATCCACGCTCAGATCCTAGTTTATGGCCTCTCTCTGGTAACACACAGCTGGCAGCAATTCCATCTCATCCTAGCTTCTCTTCTCTGGATCCTCAATCCTTATTCTTCATCCTAAAGAGTCTCCAATTAAAGCACACAAAAATAAATTCAGTGAAGGTGAAAAGAACTAGAAATGAATTCTTCTAAAGTATATTTAAAAAATACTTAATGTTTTTATTGAGTGAATTCTCAGGGAATTTATAGTGAGAATTCAACACCCAAACCCCAATTGGTGCCTCATCAATGAAATGGCAGCCATTGCCGCTGAATTACCCTTTGTCATCTCATCAGCAATGGTCTTCCACATCCTGGTTAGGATTCCATCATCAGACATCCTGGAGACCTAAAATGGAAATAGTCAGAAAATGTGTTCCTAATGATTTTCTCTCAATCTTATTGAACCAACAATATTTGGCAAGTGACCTGCTTAGGTAATGGGACTTGTTAACAATTAAGGCAGGTCGTGAAACAACTGATTGATTCACTAGTTGCGGGAAGCATCACTTGCCTTGCAACTTGATCCTTGAATCTCCAATCAGTTGGTGATGAAACCTGACCAAACCCAATTGGTACACCTGATAGGTAATCATCAATCAACTATCAGATGCCCCCATTTTGTTGGCAATTCTGCTAGATGAGATCTTAAGCATTCACCTGGATCAATGACCAACATATCAGAACCAGGCGAATTACCTAAAATTCCTCAAACATTGTTATCCCAAAATCAGGGGCAACCAATATTTAATTCACTTTTCTATAAGGGAATTATCCCCTTGTAATCCACAGGTAATCTAGTCAGCTGGGAATGTGGGCAAAAATCTTAACACATCCCCCTTTTGCCTAGATTTCCAGTGAGAAAAGGATCAGGACAGGAGAATACCACTTTGGACACTAGGTTTAATACTTCTTCAGTTCATGCGGGATATGGTCAATTGGTACTCAACACTGCTTGGGATGACCTTTGGAATGCAGCTCTATTCCTCTTCCTCCTTGCTACTACCTACTCAGAGTGCAGTTTTATAACATTTTGTCATGCTGGTCTGATCAATTTACTCATGACAATATTAATACTGGGATCCAGTTTTCTCCATCAGGACATATGACCCGCTGTCATATTCAGGATTCTTGGTCTGGCATCCTTAAATTCTTGATTTTTTCCTCATCCTTTACAGGAGATTATTGTCATTGATGTTTGTGTCATGGCACAATTAAGAATGCTAATTTATATTCACCCTCGTTATTTTCATATAATAATCTCTTGGCTCATATCATTCTTAATTGTTCTGGAGAGCTTATCCCATTCTTTTGAGATTAATTCCTCAAAATCGGAGCTTAATTGATTTCAGAGTGCATAATGTTGACTATCATATAAGTCTGACATCCCCCATCTCATCCAGCCCATATATCGAATTATGAGCCTTGGTACTAACAACTGCTTGATAGCATGTCTAATAAAGACCTTTGACTCTTCCAATTGATGAGTCAATCTGCGCAACAAAACCTCTTCAATGGTCCTATCAGGACTCATACTCCAAGTTAAATACCTGTGGCCAGTCCTTCCATGGAATTACTGGAAACAGTCTCTAACCCCAATGAAACCAGATTGGTGATTATCTCAAACAACTTGCGACCAATCTTTCATCTGTTGCCATTTTCCAAGTTAGATTTCAAAACTCTCCGGGATCAGCTCCATTTGTGGATTCTTCTACCATCATTGTTAAACCTCCTGAAGCAATTCCCTTCACTCTCAGTTGATTGTTCCTCACCAAATTGGACTTGCTTTTGGAGTACCTTTTATGACTTGGCCAGTATTACAAGCCAGCTGTTTTGTCAACTGAACTAGCCATCAGAAATAGTAAACATCTCGAATTCCCCTATGAAAAACTGAGGACCCAAGTAACTGAGGCTCTGTCCATAGCTCTGAACCCCTCCGATCTCAAAAACATCCTAGATCAAGACATTGCGCCTATGCTCTTTGCTTTGCAAACCAAGTTCTTTCAAAGTTGGGCCACAAAGCTTCCAGCCTCTCCTGGCTTCCCTCGCTAATTCTGCTTTTGCTTACAGAAAGCCCATAGTCATCATCTGCAGGATGTCATTTTCTCCCTGCATGACTATCTCATTTCTGGCACATCACATCGGTAATTTCCTCTGATAGCTTTAATAGGGGCATGATTTGGCAACCCTCGCCTAGTATACCTTGCTCAATGCCAGCCCATATGTCCAATGTTCTTGATGAAGCCCATTGGCAAGCGCTAAAGACCAATCTTCTGGCTCCAGTGCCATATCAGGATTACTTGGGGTTATTCGCCAACTGCCTCTTCTTGTTCTGTTGCTTCCCTCCCTGATCCAGGGTATTGCGTTTGTCATGTTCCAACATTTCCATCTCTCTTTCACTAGTTGTTTTCTTGTAGGGATTGGCTTCCATTCAATGAATTTGGTTTTGAGTAGATCTAGCCCTTGCTATCATTTGATCTCACATAGATTTTGACGGTTTGTTTACTCCTAATGCAATCCATCCTCCCTCTCTCAAGAGGCGACAAAGGGGGAATCATCCCTGAGTCAAGGATAACCAATAAAATTAAAAAAATACAAAAGCATATCTTTTTCTAAGCCTTTTTAATATTTTTCCTATATTTTTATCAATATTTTATTTTTTTTCTTTTTTATATGGGACTTGACCTTTTCTTAGTTCAGCGGTTCAACCTTTCTATTTTGCTCCCACAAACTGGTTCCTAGGTATACTTAGACCTACCAGTTTTCTATGGTTTATAGGTCTTATTTTTAAGACTTAACCATCTAGTTTGGTTCAGCGGTCCTCTTTTTGAACTTTACTAAATCATCATGACATAACCAATCTAATGGTTCAGCGGTCCCTTGATAACTCTTTTTTCATTATTTTTTTCATTGATCCACTGCTTTAAATACTTAGCATAGACTCAATTTACTATCCTTCCATCCAAGAGGTTCTTGATGAAATAAGCATCTGTCACCATCTTGACAACAATCTTTAACAGACCTGACCACAATGCATCCAACTTGTTTCTTCTCCTGAAACCATGTTTATCACAATAGGCAACTCTTTCGCCTATTTGGTATCCTGATATAACCATTCAATTATTATCATCCGTCATTTTTGCTCAGATTCTTTTTTTTAAGGTCATATCAAATGCTTGCAATTGCATTCCGATCTGGATATTCATCAATTGGTTTAGGTACCGATTGGCACGCATCCTCAATGTTGGTTCCACGATTATATATAAAATTGGTGGCAACGCGGCCTTCCTTCCATATAGCAACTCAAACGGCAAAACCCACCACCATATAGTGACTTATATTGTGGGAAAACTTCACTTAACTAAGGTACATTCCCAACGTGGAAGTTCTTCCAGCGACTAGCTTCCTCAGCATCATGGACAGCATCCCATTGACCCGTTCTACCAGTCTGTTCATTTCTGACAATATGGTACAGACACAGCTCCCCTAATCCCCATTATATCATTCAATTGTGGGATCACATGAGATGTGAAATTTGTTCCATTATCACTTTGAAAGACCTGCGGGCATCCATGTAATTATACTATTTGATCCAGGATGAGCTTTTTATTGTTTTTAGCATCTACTTTCATCAGGGCCTTTATCTCAACTCATCTCATCAGATGGTCAATAACAACTATGATTTATTTAACTCCCCTGTGCTCATCATCAGTGGTCAGATCACGTTGATGGACACTGTATGCCAAGCAATTCAGGGCAGACCAGTTGTTATCCAGTCATTCTTTTTTGCGGCTTGTGCAATTAACACTCCACACAATAAGCCAGATAATCTGCTACATCATAGTTGATGGACTCCTAGTAGGAATACTGGCAAATATGATTGGTCATCTTCCTCAGGCTTCTGTGCCTGACATTATGAGAAGTTTGAATGATAGCCGCTTGTTCCAATGGCTTTGGGAATAGTAATTGCTTCCCATTGATTGTCTTGAAATCCTGTCTATCCATGGTCTTTGTGTTTCATATCACTTTTAAAAGTGCACCTTGGATTATGGGGCTCATTATCAATTTCTCTGTTGACCATTCTCTGGAATAGCTCATCCACTTTCTGGTATACCACCTAACCATTGGTAACCATGATAAGCCATCCACATTTTGATGAGAAGCTCCAGATCAGTTGACTATCTTATAATTGTAATCCTTTAGCTTTAGTGCCCATTTTTGCCAGTTATCCTTATGGTTCTCTTAAATTGTGTAGCCAACAATGAGAAGTGGTCTTTCACCACTTTGAAGTGCATTCCATGGATATACACCCAAAACTGTTTACAGGCGTAAATGATTTCAAGGCATTCATGATCAGTCATGGTTTAATTTCTTTAAGTGGCTGAGAGTATCCAGATCACATATGTCACCAGATGTTCATCCCAAAGTTCATCTACTTGGTTCAGTATTATGCCAATTGTTATCAATGAGGCATTAGTTTGTATTATAAATTCTCGATCAAAATTTGGATATTTTAAAAAAAAGAATCTATTAAATACTAGTGTAATTCTTTGAAGAAACTCTGGGCCTCTTCACTCCAAACAAATCCTTTTTCAGATCCTTCAGTAAATGGAAGTGGGGCTTGGAGATTCTTGCAAAATCCTGAATGAATCTTCTATAGTATCCAACCATTCCAAGGAACACTTGGATATCTTGGACACTCTTTGGTACAGCCATTCACTCAATGGCTTCGATTTTCTGGGCTTGCAGCTGCAGTCCACTAGAGTTAATTACAAACCCCAGATATTCAAACTTTTTCTTGAAGAAGTGACATTTCCTCAGCTTGATCTTTAGGTTGGCCACAGATAGTCGCTTTCAAACTTTATTTCAAGTGGTGCAAAAGATCATTAAATGTCCTACTAAACACATTTATATTGTCCAAGTACACCAGGATGCATGACAACTTCAGGTCATTCAGTATGGCATCCATGGCCCTCTAAAACGTAACAGGTGAATTTCATAGACCCTGTGGCATCCTCGTTGGTTGATATAGTCCCTGCATAGTGATATACACATTTCTTTTGGTCTTCTCTTGACAAATCGATTTTCCAATATCCTGATCTTAGTCCATTGCAGAGAAATACTTTGGTTCTCTCAATCACTATAGTGTGTTGTCAATTTTTGGTAGTGGGTATGAATCCCTCTTCATAATCTTGTTCGGCTTCTAATAACTGATCACCACCTGATTAGAGCTATCCTTCTTCTTCATGATAAGGATAGGGCTCACCCAGGGACTTGACGATGGAGCTAGAAGCTCATGCTTTACTAGTTTACTGCTTTCTTCCTCAACTACTTCTTTGGCAACCTTTTCTCATCAAATTAGTCTCATTCTTATTATCAATTTTCTCAGTATTAACCTTGTGATTTCATCTCTCATGCATCCCAAATAATGGTCTTCTTAGTGAATACTTCCTGATACTTGTTGAATAGCTCAAGTACTTCCTCTTGCTGTCTGTCCATCAGATCAGTGAGTTGTTATCAATTGACTAATAGATTGATACATTTGGCAACCCAAGCTGATAATCTCATTGCATTTTAGGTCCAAAAATCATGCACCAATAAAATTTGATATTTAATATTTTTTCTATTTTTTGTATTTTTCTTTTGTAATAAGACTTTTAGCCTACAATTAGGTTCAGAGGTCATTACTTTCCCCTTAATCCAAACTGGTTCCAAGGTATACTCTGACCTACCAGTTTTTATGGTTCAAAATTTTATTCTCTTAAGATTTAACCATCTAATTTGGTTCAGTGGTACACTTTGAGGACTTGACCAAAATCTTAGGACATGACCATTTTAATGGTCCAGTGGCCCTCTAGGAGCATTGCAATTATTTTCTTTTAGATCCAATACTTTTGGTTTTTTAGTTAACCTTCTTCACTATATGACCATAAGCGCTGTTTCCTCACATATAAGCAACACTTACCAACTTTGGCAATACTTGTAATGTTTCCTTTTAATATACCTTTAATACTGACTTTTCATTCATCCAACAGGTCCTAATTTCATTTTGTATTTCAGCAATTGTACTTGAGACTTTGTATCTCACAAAATTGTGAATTCCTCATTAATTGGCAGCTCCATTCAATTGCTTTTGTCGTTTCTCTCTTAAAAACGATTTTTGGCATTCATTGCCATCCAAAACGTTTGAATTAAATCCAAAGATAGCTCTGAAAACGGTCCTCTAATCACTTAGATTGATATAGTGACTTTAACTTAATCCAATTTCTGTCTTGAATTGATGATCCTCATCTCCAGCAATTTATGCCTCATTGATTGAATAACATTGTGTCAAATGATTCCCTCCACTATCTTGAATCAATTGCTTCCTTTTTTGATCTCATTCTCTTCATTAGTATTGTAATCCAATACTCTGAGTGATTAATTTTCATTTCAACCTTATCTAGTGTCTCATCTAACACCTCACTCCATGGGACTATTTCAAGCGGACCCAATTTCAACCTATGTTGCCCTGCTGATCATCTTCATCTTAAGTAGATGTCAGGTGGAACAGGTTCTCTTGCAGCACTAGATGGTCCTATATCTAAGATGAATGTCCTTTTCCCAGATCTTGAGTATCTTAATTGATTGTATTCTTTTGTTACTCCACGTCTGAGCTGGATGAACGCAATTGAAAGTGATCCATTTCATGTTCCGTTTTTTAAAAATGAGTCATAGTCTAATTTTACGTTTTTCTTCTCCAATGACGTTACTTTCCCTAGTAACTCATTAATAAAATTGGAAACATCTTCTATTCCTTCCTTATATGACATCTTGATTAGTGTATCTTACTCAACTACTCCTGTAGTGAGCACCAATTGTTAAAATCCTAGGTTCTTCACCAATTGATAGTTCCCAGGAAATAAACTGCACAGGTTCAATTTGTGCAATCCTTCACGTTGTCTGATAATTATATATATTATTGTTGATAGTATGAAGACTGTTATCCATAGTTGATTAGATCACTAGTGTTAGTCCAACGCTTGACCAGTATTTCTCCTCAAAATACTTTAGATTTTCTCAATAGAGATTCATTCCCTTATCCGCCTAACTTGATCCACGCTCAGTTCTAGTTTATGGCCTCTCTCTGGTGACACACAATTGGCAGCAATTCCATCTCATCCTAGCTTCTCTTCTCTGGATCCTCAATCCTTACTCTTTATTCTAAATAGTCTCCAATTAAAGCACACAGCAATAAATTCAGTGAAGGCAGATCAACTAGAAATAAATTTTGCTAAAGTATATTTTGATAAAACTTTATGTTTTATTAAGTGAATTATTAGGGGAATTTACAGTGGGAATTGGCGCTCAACCCTGGTTGGTGCCACAGCGATGAAACGGCAGCTGTTGCCATTGAATTACCATTTGTCATCTCATCAGTGATGGTCTTCCACATCCTGGTTAGGATTTTATCATCAAATATCCTTGAGACCTAAAATGGAAATAGTCAGAAAATGTGTCCCTAAAGTTTTCCTATTGATCCTAGTGAACCAACCGAATATGGCAATTGACCTCCTTAGGTAATGAGACTTGTTACCCATAAAGGCAGGTCACGAACCAACTGATTGATTTTCTAGTTGCAAGTGGCATCACTTGCCTCGCAACTTGGTCCTTAAATTCTCAATCAGTTGGTGATGAAACCTGACTAAACCCAATTGGTACACCTGATAGTTAATCATTGATTAAATATCAGATGCTCCCGTTTTGTTGGCAATTCTGCTAGATGAGATCTTAAGCATTCACCTGGATCAATGACCAACATATCAGAACCATGAGAATTATATAAAATCCCCTGAACATTGTTGACCCAAAATTAGGGTCAACCAATATCCAATTCACTTTGCCTTAAGGAATTATCCCCTAGAGACCTCTGATAATCTAGTCAGCTGGGAATATGGGCAAAAATCCCAACAGACGGCTAGGCTCTTCATCTCCCATGTGTTTTCTCTTCACGGGGTCCCTTAAGAAATAATTACTGATTGTGGACCCCAGTTTACCTCTGTCTTTTGGGAAGAGTTGCTTAAGATTCTACAGATCTGTCCCTGCCATTCAACTTCCTATCACCCCCAATCAGATGGGCAGACTTAACGAGTGAACCAGTGCTTAGAGCAGTTCCTGTGGTGTTACACCGCTGTGGACCATTCAGATTGGGTTTTCTATCTCCCTATAGCCCAATCCAGCTACAAAAATGACCAACATGCATCATTCAGTTGTTTCCCCTTCTACGCCAGCTATGGCTTCAATACTGCCTTTGACATGAAGCCCCATTGTGGATTCAAGGTGGAAGCGGTGGTGGAATTTGCAAAAAATGATCAAGAAAGTACATCAGGGGGTGCGCACAAACTTAGATGCAGCTATGAAATCTTGCAGGAGAACGTGGACGTGAAGAGACTGGTAGGTCCTGCATACAAGGAAGGGGATCTCGTGATGATGGATGCTAAAAAAATCCTCAACAAGCAGCCATGTAAAAACTAGACAAAGAGGACTGGACTTTACCGCAATGTCATAAAGGTGTGCCATGCCTCATACCAGTTGGATCTTCCCCCTCATTTCATATTTTTTTGGTCTTCCAAGAAATCAAGCTTAAGTTGTTTGAGGGCCCCACCAGAGACTTCAGAGGCTTATCTCATTGATGGGGCGCTAGAGTGGGAAGTGGAGGATATTGTAGCCTCCCGTCATGTAAGAAGAAGACTTGAGCATCTTGTATCCTGGAAGGGATTTGATGCAGCGGAAAACAGTTGGGTACCAGCATGCAATTGCACCCATGCTCAGGATCTGATCAAAGTTTTCTATGAGCGGTTCCCTGAGGCTGTAGGACCCAAGTCTCAGCAAAACATCGCCGCTATAAAGTTGGCCCCAGCCCACAAGAACTTTTTCCTGGCAAAAGCCCCTGGAGGGGGGTGAAGCCTCGAAAGAATAAGAGGGTAATGTCATGGCCTGATGACATGATTTAGGGTACCAACTGCAATGATAAAGCTGTTGAATTTTCGGTCTATTAAGGATGGCTGGTTCTTCTTATGCGGTAAGATGAAGCTTTGAACGTCTATTGTATGAAGACAACAGATCAGACGGTGACTATAGTTAAGATATAGCTCCTAAGGTAATTCTACTTGAAGCTGTATTCTTCTGTCATTACTTAGACGATGGCACGCTGCCCTGATCTTACTGATCCCAAGTAAATCCTTGACTTAATAGAATGTAAAGTATTTTACAAAAAAAGCTTATAATTTAAACTATAGAACTGTAGTAATATTTGATGATTGATATTTAATTATTAATATTTGATTAAATTTAATTAGTATGAACTTGGGATAATTTATAGGATTCAATGTTCACCACATCTTACCCATGACGCCTCAATTTCAATGGCACTTGGCAGAGAAAGTAACGAGTTTGTTTGAGGGTCTACAATCCATTCAACTTGAGACATCCCAAACGTCTCAGAGTCAATCTCAAACTTGGAATTATACTCAAGACAGCATTTCTAACGCGTCTGCAAATAGCTGAACTGATACTCATCTCAAGCAATTGGCAGCACATACCAAGGCGATTCATACCACTAATTCATAATCAATTTGATCAAAAACTTGACATTAAAAACTAATTTCAACATAGACCAACAAAGCCCATGTTCCTGGGTCATTTAGTTGGCTATTATTTTAGGTCTGACTATACCAACAAAGCCCCCATGCCCATGTCATCATAGTTAAATATTATTAAGTGGGATCGATAGGCCACAAATATTAAAATGTACATAAGCCTAAAACATTCCTGATCTACATCACTGATATCCAAAATGATTCATAATAAATTAAGCTCATTAAAATTATTATGTCCCTATCAAATATCTGACAATTAGATTCAGTCAACAACTCAACAGAAGCTAGTTGGCAGGATCCAAAAAGGTGAAGTTGGCAGGCCTTCCTGACCTCAAACATACCCTATACCAGCGCTGGGTTCAGGACAGATATGCCCAGGTTGGTCTAGGGGATATGTGCGATGTTCATCCCTGTGTGAAAGCAAGTTTTAAAACAAATGAGCTATATGACCAATGGCGATGGTTCAGTTCAGTTAATTGGCAAATGGGGTTTTGAGACCCATTCAAATTTTATAATTTCAAAACCAGGTTGGCCATGTCTACAATCAATAACTCAAGTTTGGTCAATCTTGAGATTTAGCACTCTGGCTGATGGAATCATGCGCTCATTGGTGCACCAGGGCTTAGCACTTCTTTTTCCAATGTATGATTCCCACCTGATTGTTTAAATATGTCTCTAAGAACAACCTTCCTCGTTGGTCGACTTCTTCCTTAATAAAATTAACCGTTAGTTTACATTTTTTGTTATGGTTTCTGGGATGAACCTGTGCATGGACCTCCCTGAGAAGGTATTTAACAACGTTGGCAATTTTATTTTTACAAAATTATCTACACAATCTAGTGCACTGTGGGCCCTCTTTGTCCCCTCCAAACTGAGGCACCCAAACCCTCCAGCACAGATCTTCGCTTGGTTATGGGCTCCCCATGGGGTCCACCCAAATGTTGTGGTTTACAGGTTAATTACTACTCTACACTAAGTTATACACCCTTGTACTTGGTTACTTTGGCTCCAACATCCTTCGTGGTGTCATGTATACCATTATATTTAATGACTAGTTCCCTGGCGGTGTGGCGGTGCATCTTGCACTACTCTCAGGGAAAGGGAGAGTTACAGACACTTTTCTTACATCTAAGCTTTATGATGAACCAGCTTCTGAGGTTTATAGAAGTACAAAAGGGCTTTGTGATCCATCCACACAGTTACATCATGCTAAGAGCCTTGCAGAAGGTGTTGCCAGTAGGTCAGAGCCTACACCACAGCAGCCAACTCCTTATCATAGATGACCCAGGCTTGTTATTAAAAGGCAAACTTTCAGGAAAAGTAGTTCACCAGGTGTTCCAGCCCCTCATGCTCCTGCAACAGAACTACCCTTACCGCAGCAGATGAGGAATCATATGCTTTAATAAACAGCTTGGTGGGGTTGGCGTGATTAAGAACTGAAGTAGCCAAAAACACCTGCTTAATGGCCTCAAATGCTTGCTGGCACTCATCCATCCAGTAGAACGGCACATTTTTTCTGTCAGGGGATGCAGCGGTGCAGCCAGCTATAAGAGGGCAGGGTAACTTTTCATCAAAGAAGATAATGGTGTCCAAGAAGCTCTGCAACTGATTCTGGCTTGTGGGGTAGTCCATCTGAGGATGGCCTTGAGCTTGCTAGGGGGTATGTCATAACCATCTTTAAATACTAGTTAACCCAGAAAGGTAACCTCTTTACATAAGAACTCACACTTAGACAGCTTGACATAAAGTCCTTCCTTGTTCTGAGACAGCCAGCACCGCATCCAGGTCTTTATTGTGCTGCTTGGGGGTGGGGGGAATGGACAAGTATATCATTGATATACACTACTGCGCAGGGTAACTTAAGTTCGCCCAGCACATTATTGATCATTCGCTGGAATGTGGCGGGAGCGTTCTTCAGGCCAAAAAGCATCATTTGGAACTGAAATATGCCTCTCCTAGTCCAAATAGTGTTAAGCCATATCTAGCCCTCAGCCATTCAAATTTGGCTAAAGGCATTTACAAGGTCAAGATTAGAAAACATCCAGGTTTTCGTGATCATCTGGTTGATTGTCTGCTTGAGAGGGAGGGGATAGGGGTCGTTCACCGTGATATTATTCAAATGATCATAGTTAATGCAGGGCCTCAGCGTCCCATTGGCCTTCTGAGCGAAAACAATAGGTGGGGCGATAGGGGATGTTCCTTAAATACCAATTTCTTATTAAACATATCGTCAAACCATACTTCCAAAGCCTTATCTCCTCCATCATGTAAAGATACAGTAGCAGTTGGTATTGATCACGGCTGCCATCAAGCGGAATGCAAAGTCATATTTGGTGTGTAGAAGTAGATGAATAGCTTTTTCCAAATCAAATATATTCTGACATGTCGCCAACGCTGGAGGAAATTTGGCAGAAGGACTACAGGGGAAGGGAGCGTCGTGATGGTGCTCTGGCCCCAAGGCTTAGTAAGAGTGTAAACAAGGGGAAACTCACCTCCCACCTGATTATTTGTAAAGGACAGCATGTTCAAGTATAAATGAATCTTCACCTGCTAACGTCGCCACCATCCCGCCCTAGAATGACATGTAATATCAGATTTGGCACTGCTGCAAATTGATAACATAATATGAACTGATGCACTGAGAAGGGCACCAGCTGTCACACATTAAAGGATGACATTGGAGCAGATGAAGCACCCAGCGCTAACGCCCCTAAATCCAAGTCCAACTCAAACTGCTGCGCCAGTTTCAAACTCATGAAGTTTCCCGCCGCTCCCTGTCAACCAAGGCCATAAATGATACTTGGTGTGCACCCATCCAAATTTTCAATTGTAACATAAAATAAGCTAAATCTTGTTTATTGGCAAGGACCCGCAATTCCATCAGCTGTGTGGTGACAAACATCATCAAGTCAGGTGGGCAAACTGGTTCAGTTGGGGAGTTGGTACTTAAATTGGGATACTGCTTCACAATTCTCATGCTGGGCATCTATCAACTCGGGGCCCAATGGATTGATGGGCAGCTGCTTGGTTGTGGGAGGCGCCTCCTGTCATGATAGCAGCAAATTAAGTTTAGACCATCCTGCCAATCTGAATGCTGAAGCACCCAAATGACAAGCCCAAATGCCAACGGCACTGCTGCTTGAATGACGCTTATTTGAGCTGGAATGGGTTTTGTCAGCAGTCACCAATGAGTCATAAATTTAAAAATAAACCTGCAATAAACCAAGCGATTATGTCTCCCAGGGCCTCCAGGTTTGCGTGTTTTGTAAAATTGGATTAGTTTGGGTAGTTTTAATTTTGTAATTATAAAAAAATA
Organism: Massospora cicadina; assembly: GCA_022478985.1. Lineage (NCBI taxonomy): Eukaryota > Fungi > Entomophthoromycota > Entomophthoromycetes > Entomophthorales > Entomophthoraceae > Massospora > Massospora cicadina. The sequence goes on from JAKSZP010012388.1 coordinate 54,669, forward strand.
AGGAATTTAGGGTAACATGATTTTTATTGGATGTAAAAATGAAAAACAACCATCAATTTCCTCATTGTGTTACAACTGCTTAAATAGATGATTAATTTTGAGGAATAGCTTAGAAAGACATGGGATTGGGGCCCTCAAGATTAAACCTAACCCAGCGAACTTTGAGTGAGGGGTTTAGACTAATTCATTTTGATCAGACTTCAAAATTGTTGGCGGCGGGCCAAGTCACTGTCAGTTCAACCTTGAACGCCCAAATCGAGGTTTCCCCACACTTTCAATGATTACTGCAATGGCATCTAACATGACAGGCATTGGGAACCTCACAAGACTACTACACATAGGGGCAGCCCAAGGATATTGGGAAATGGGTTTGGGATAGCCCAACCCACCTGCACCCAGTCGCTTTGGCATACATTTAGTCAAGCAAGATGCATCAGACAATGAACCTAATTTTTTGAGGTTAGGGATTCTGTATTGTTAATGACATTTGTCTTAAGAGGTACATGCCCGTCAGACTTTGTCTCTAATGTTTTGAAGGGATTTCTGAATTAGTAACAACATTCCCCAATGACCCAATGCCATTAGCGAGTTTAACTGAGGATTAATACTGACACATTCTCATTATGAGGCATGCACCCATTGTCTTTTCCCCTAATGTTTTTTGGAACAGGTTTTAAACTAATGACAACTTTTCTAAATGACTTGATGCCATTGGCGAGTTTTGTCAAGAATTTAACACTTGATTCCTTATTCACTGTTTGTGCATGCTGTTAAAATCTGGGCCGCTAGATGGTAGCTCGCTTCTGCGCCCTGATTTCAACTGCACGAATTCTTGACCATTTGCGTTGATTTTACTGAAATTGATAAATTGGGGTAATAATAGGATGAAGACTATTACCAAAGTTGATTTCTCAAAAGCCACGTTAATTTAAGGGTCCAACGCTAAACATGTGTTTCTTCCTCTTAAAGATATGTTTGCACTGGTAGGGAACACTTTCCCTATTCTCTTCACGCAGAGCCAGACGGAGACTTGATAATAACAACCTAAGAATATCTGATCCTAGCACTCTTATCCCAAGAGTAAGTTATACAATCAATGTAAAACAACTAAGTTATTTTTAGGGTATATATAACTTTTATTAGGGAATATCTGGGGGTTTTATAGCAAAATCGGTGCACAACTTTTCAGCTGTCCCCTGGGAATTACCTGCTCTCATATACTGTATTGACTCTCAAGTTTTAGGCACCAAATCTTGTCAGGTATCCTTGCCTTGATTTTCTTAGGCAGCATAATCCTCAGTTGTTTGGCAACTAATTTATTGGTTTTAGAACTTTAAACCAATTTTTCAGGTTGTGTTGGCTGATGGAATCCTACCATTTACCACAAGCATCAGAACGCTTAGGTAATTTCTGACAGCTTTCCAACAATTTCGCTATGAATGATTCCCCATAATTTGAATATTGGGTGTTGCTCCCGCATCAAATTCTTGCTCAATATTGTTGAGAATGATACATGACGAGAATTTTTTAGTCAGAAACCATTGCCAAGATACTAAATTGTCCACTGCAATAATTAAACTACCAGGTGTTGTTCCCTCATCAAAATCATGCTCAATATTGTTGAGGATGATTCCTGACAAGAATAAAGTTAGTCAGCAACTGTTGCTGAGATATAAAATTGTAACCACCAATTATCAAATTAATTAATTAATTAATTGGTCAATAGGTTAGATAATGTGGTCAACTGAAATTCCAACACATGCCCATTAGGCATCGCTACTGAGGGTTTAAGGGTCTTAAGCATTGATTTTGAGGGCTTGTTGCCATTGACTTCATACAAACCTATAATCCATAGGGGTACCAACTTTAAAAAATTTCACCACAAATTGCCTCAATTCATTATACTAATTTTGGCAGAGGCAATTGTGGGGACAGGTGGTGGAATCTTTAAAGGTAGAGCTGCTATCCATCACTCGTCTGCCACATGGGCAATATCACCCTTTGCAATGAGAGGGACAGCTGCCCTTCTCAGACCCTTCATTGAGAAAAACAGGAACACCGCCCAGTTAAAGCAGAGGGGACGCTCCATCAGACTTACATTACCCTCCCCTTTGCCAAAGGAGGGGCACCACCACCGGGGAACTGAGTCAAGGCCACATTTTTGTGGGCCTTCAGAAATTTGATCACCAATAAAGCGGCAATATTTGAGGGAGTACGGGGAGCTTCTGGGTGAGTGGCATGGAAAGCCTTGACTAGCTCCAAATAGTTTGCGCAATCTCAGGCTTTGACCCAACTGTTCTTGTAGGCCAGATAGCCTTTCCAAGTGACAAGATATTTGACCAAACGCTGAGGTTTGTAAGAAGCCAGGATGGCCTCCACTTCAGCCTCCACTGTATCTTCAATCACAATAGGCTTTGGATCCAAGGGGATCGCCCCCTTAAACAGGGACAACTGGGACATATGGAAGGCTGGGTGTTGCTTCCAGTGGGGCGGCAATTTTAAATGAAAAGTGCCATTATCCAAATCTCCCTCCACCAAGTGGGGACCCAATTGCTTGATTGCAAACTTTTACAAGGGCACCTGCATCTGAAAATGTCATGTGTCAAGCATGACATATAAAACCACCTTGATTTCATAATCTGGGAGCAACTTCTGATCTGCAAACCTTGTGTAGTTGCTTATATCCTTATCTAGATGCTCCCAAACTAAGGACTGCATTGTCTGGATATGTTGAGCATGGTCAGTGGCGTCTG